>VDFB02354079.1:0-94885 GCA_007258455.2 Sequoia sempervirens
TTTAACCAATGGAAGAGTGTATTGATTTTGGGGTGGAGATGTCTCTTAGTGCAATGAATCAACTATTTTGGTAAGTGTAGCAATTTGATCTCGCAAAATTTGATCTTGATTTTGATCTTGACACCCTTGATATAGTTGATTTGGTTTTTGTTCAAGAAGATTTGGAATGTATACTTGTGGTGTTTGTATGGGATCATGGACAAACTAATTTTGGGAAATGTTATAATTTGGGAAGATGTTTAGATTTGGCATTATAGGTCAAAATTGAACATTGCTGTTGTTGGGAATCATAGTGCCTTGATTTAGGTAACTTTGATTTTGCATGGTGTTACCTTGACTTGGATCAATACATGGAGTCGTTAACATATTGTTTGGACTTTCAACAACATTTGTATGATTTGCAAACATATCTATCCCAAAGTTTACCAAGTGTGGATTTGAAATGTTCATGTTTGGTAAACTTGTACTTGGTATATTCACATTTGGAATGTATGGATTTGGTGGGATAATGTTGTTTTGTTGAAGACTCATGCATTGATTGTTTGGTTGATAGATTTGTAGGTTTGTACTTTGATTTACATCTACCATAGGGAAAGGTGTTCCAAAATTTAGATTGGGAATACTCACATTTGTTTGTACCATTGAGGGTTTGAAGGAGACAATGATGCCATGTATGGATTGCACAAATGTGAATCTTTATAATCAAGTAGCATTGTAAGGATTTGATAGTTTGGTTGATTTAGACCACTCATGATGTATGAACCAAGTTTATATTCCATGTTTTTCTTTTTTTTTTACCTTGTTGGCCTCTAAAGGATTTGGGACCAATGATGAGATGAAGGATGAAAGGGGTGAATGATATAGGTGTTGAAATTTTAGGAACCTTAGAGGGACACTAGACTTTAGGACTTTTGGATTTTGGATTTTTGGATTTGATTTGGATTTGGATTTTGGATAATGAACTAATAAACCCAAAGATGTTGGATGTTATTTTGGCATAAAATTGTCCACAAGGTGATAATTTAACTAAGTGTATGAAGAAGGATTTATCTACACACACTTAGTCAAACAAGATGGTTTTTATTTTGATTTAGAAGGATTTTCCAAAAGTCTAGTATGAGTGATTTTTCCAATGGTTCAAAAGTTGTTTGTGAGATGGGATTTGATTGATGTTTGAGATGGATGAAATGATTGGTTGTTTTGATCCTAAATGAACTTAAGAGAGACTTGTTTACAAGACCAAGGTTTTGAAGAACATGTTTTTCCCTAAGAGTACTTCAAACCAAAAGATCAATGTCTGGAATAAGTGAGACTATCTGGTGTGTCATCCTTCATCATTCACATCCCACAAAGTCTGTTATGTGGAAATCGAGAAAATCAATGCAATAGTTCCCTAATGTTGAGTTTAGTGAGAGAAAATTGAGATATAAATTCAAATGCTTAGAATCCTCTAAGGATAGAATCCCTAGGGCAAGCAATAGCACTTAAATTTTGTCAAAGGTATTTTCTCTTCCTAAAGGGTTTGGAATTTGATGTTCATGTTGAATGTTTGTTTTCCAATGTTTTAGATCCAAGCAAAGTGTTTTGATTCCAAAAATGCACAACCCTTAGTGGATAGTCAAGAGACAATATTTGTTGAGTTCTCACTTGGATAAATCCAGCTATGCCTACTCTTAGCAGATAATTAGATGCTTGACCACACTAGCCCCTTTTGTGGCACACACTTCTTGGGTCAGCCAAGCATCAATACCCATGAAACTCCCATAGCATACTTCTCATCTCTACTAAGAGCTGTAAAAATGTGGGACGACTTCAGAATGATCATTCTTGCACCAAAAAATAGATAAAGATTTGGAATTCTAAAAAAAAGGTTCGAGTATAGGCATTCCATTCATGGGGGATCATCCATACATCAAGAGACCAGTGCTGCCCTTCTTGTCGGAACAATCCTCATGATACTTGAACTTTCCTCAAGTACCCACACTTATATACCTGTTGGAATCGCTTGGATTTAGCACATTCCCAATTGGGTCATTCCATGGGGTGATTACTTTTTCCCACCAGGCAGGCCCTCTAAGGATAAAAAAAAGTGAGCAAGCACATCCGTAGTTCAATCGATCTTCATTTAGAAACAAAGAGAGAACACACGCGATATACTCCACTCACACTCGAAAACTTTGTTCAATTTTAAGAATCCAAATTGAAGTGTGGAGGAAATCGCTTATACAAATTAATATCACCAAAATACTTTTGATTCTCAAGATCATTGTGAGGTGTGAGAGAAGCACATACATCTTTTTAAATGATATTACTTTGGATAAGAGATTACAAAACATAAAGGCACATGTTCATTTTAATCCTTCAAAGCAAGAATTGGATTCTTTTAAAGCACCAAAAGGAAACGTGAGATTTGATTGTTCAATTGTTAAGTCCAAAACAAAATATAGTAAGATTCCTAAGGTGCTTTTTAAGCCCAAATGAAAATTAGTGAGTCCTAAAAAGCATGAAGATGACAAAGTCCTTAGAAAAGGGATTATAATTTCTTCCCAAAGTATTTTAAAACACTTGATACAATGAAATGATGATCCATAGAGAAGCCTTTGTCTTTGTTTCCTCCTTTCACTTTTGATCAAGCCAACCTACAAAAATTGGTTAAAACTACAAAAACATAAGCCAAAAACCAGTTAGTAGTCAAAAGCAACCAAAATGAAAAAGCACATGTTGAAATTAATTTGAAAATTGACTTTTACCCAACTCCAGTGGCCCAGTCTGTGATGGCGGTGTAGTTTGAAGAAGTCAGTGTCACTATATAGTGTCATTGGGACTAATAGTGGTGAACTATGGAGAAACTAGTGAGCGCAAATGCGGAGTTGTTTTGACCAATGACAGAGTTTGGAGTTTGGATGGCTAGTCGATAGGAAAATGGCAGTGTCATAGTTTGGAATTCAAATTTCTTTGTGGGAATGAGTCAATGTGGCTATATGGCACTGTTAGCTCTGAAAGCGTGAGTTTTGAACCACAGAAGAGGTTGCCAATCTCTCACAACATTTCAGGGTAACAAACAAGACCAAATGATTTGAAACTTCTTCTCTTTAGGTGCTGCTAGACCTAGGCGGGCATACCTATTTGAATAAAGAATACTTAACCTATGTTTATTCCTTTAAAGTAATTTACCCACACTGGCAAATGGGAGTGGATAAATGAGTTTTATCCTAGTGCAAATTGTATAAGCAATATCAAGGCTAAATCTAATGTGTTCATATGAAAAAATGAATGAAACTTAAAGAGTGGAATGGTAGAGACTAGTGCCTTATTGGGTGTATGGAGTCAAATGAAAATATGAAATGAATAGCTTCTTTTTGGAAGATACTCAAATTGTTTGGCATATAGGTTTAAGTTTATAACTTGTATAAACATGCAAGAATGTGATTACCAAGTTCTTCTTAATAATCCAAATGAAATTTCCTAATTACTATGATTGACTAAAAGGATTTAATCTCTCCTTGAAAGACCCAATTAATCCACCCATACAGATACAAGTGTGCATTGATAAACTAAAAAATATCCTTGATATATCAGTTTAAACAATTAGAAAACATCAACCTTCGAGACAACTTAAGCAATACTTTCAATTAACACAACAAACAATTGATACCAGAAAAAAAAAGTCACCACATCAAATGAATTCAATCGAAATCTCCATTGTTTCAAAAATGCATCATAGTCTCCAAATTGTAAAATTTTTGTATCCTACTATATTTTTTACTCGCCTTCTCCTTATCCCTTATTCCACAATTGAAAATGAACATTTATACATCAATATTCGAAAGGACGCGTCTTTTCGTATTCACATCTACGGCAATCCATTTGTTTGGGCCTTTACCAACGTTCGCTGAACACCCGTTGAGATGTCCTACAGTCATACCAATGTTCAATGTTTCACCAATTGCCTGAGATCACATATCACTTTGATGTCATGCATTTTGACCGACGTTCTGAGTCTCATTGATAGCTTATCTGTATCTTTTCTTCTATCACCAAGTTGTCTTGTAGTTATACTAATGCTTTGAGTCTCCCTGACGTTTTATCCTTTCGGTCTTAAGTATCACTGTGACATTGTGAGTCGGGAAGATGATCCATAGATTACTTCGTGTTTTGCTGATATTTATCCTTTGTCAATTTTTATTGCTGAGACATAGTGGTTTTTCTGCCGATGGAACTTCATTCAACATGACTCTCTTAACTCTCGCCGATGAAGCAAGTCTCACTGATGATTATTTCTTCCACATGCATCACCAAGTCTGAATTTCGTACAACTCTATCAGTGTGACATAGGGGGTCGGCGAAACTTCATGACTTCATATCGATGACAACGACAAAAACCTCCTCTATTTTGTCAGCAAGACCAAATGAATGCTATGAGACTTCACTTCGATGGCTTTAGTCTGGCCAATGAATTTCATTATCGGCGAGACTATGAATTTTGCTAAGTCCCCCTACCGATGAAATTCCGCTATAGTGATATGGTGGGTCAGCAAGACTTCCTTGAACTTACCCCGATGACATCATACTACCGACATGATCCACTTTTCTGGGAAACTTGATGAGAATATTATAGATTCCTTTTTGATGCTCCGAAATTGCACCACGATTGGTAAGACACAAATAAGCTTGTTATGAATTACACTGATGACCACTGTCTTGCTGATAGGACCCCTATGTCGATGAGACTGCAAACTGCATCATGCTGATGTGTATTACCAAATGAAATAACATCGTTAAGACATTCCCGATGTCTTGCCGATAGACTGCAAAAGACACATTTTAGTATAAAAATACTTCATGGATCGGTGAGACCTGTATCATCTCATGCTGATATGATTTATACATTGAAATACTCAAGGTTAGATGAATTCTATGGGACCACATGACAGAATATGGGCAAAAATGTTATGAAAGAGGATTCCTGTGCTTATGGTATGGGAATTTTTTGGGAAACTTATGGGTACAGACATCCATAAAATTTTCAAAATTTACAGTTCTAACAACCCCCTCTCCCTCTCTCAGGTCTCTCTCTCTCTCACTCACTCCCTCTATCTCTCTGCCCTCTACCCTTAACCCTAAACCCTTAACCCTTAAACCCTCTACCCTCCCTTCCTTTATCTCTCTCCCACTCCCTCTCTCCCTCTCTCTCTCAAGTCTCCCTCTATCTCTCTCTCAAGTCTCCCTCTCTCTCTCTCTCACTCCCCCTATCTCTCTCACTCACTCCCATTATATCTCTCCCTCCACGCTAGACCCTTAACCCTTAACCCTTAAACCCTTAACCCTTAAACCATAAACCCTTAATCCCTCAACTCTAATCCCTCATCCCTATATCATCAACCCTCTCCTCTCAACCTTAAACTGTAAATTGTCTACCCTCAACCCTCTCTCTCTCTCTCTCCCCCTCTCCACTTCTCCCCCTCTTACCCTCTCCCTTCCCCCTCTTAATTATCTCTCCCCCCTCTACCCTTTATCCTTAACACTTAAACCCTAAACCATTAAACCCTCTACCCTCTACCCTCTCTCTCTCTATCCCTCCCTGCCCCTCTATACTCTCCAGAGTCTCTACATCTCTCTCCCTCACTCCCTCTATCTCTCTCCCTCTACCATTGCTTCAAAACCTAAACCCGCCCATAACTCTCCACCTCTACCATCAACCCTACCCTCCTGTCTTTTCTCTCTCAGTGTCTATATAGCCCTCTCTCCCTCTCTGAGTCTCTCTCTCTCTCTCACTCCTCCCTCTATCTCTCTCTCCTCTACCCTAAACCCTAAACCCTAAACCCTAAACCCTTAAAACCTCTACCCTCTACCCTTAACCCTCCCTTCCTTTATCTCTCTCCCACTCCCTCTCTCCCTCTCTCTCAAGTCTCCCTTTATCTCTCTCTCAAGTATCCCTCTCTCTCTCTCACACTCCCTCTATCTCTCTCACTCACTCCCTCTATATCTATCCCTCTACCCTAAACCATTAACCCTTAAATGTTAAACCCTTAATCCTTAAACCCTAAACCCTTAATCCCTCAACTCTAATCCCTCATCCCTATATCATCAACCCTCTACCCTCAACCTTAAACTATCAATCGTCTACCCTCAACCTTCTCTCTCTCTCTCTCTCTCTCCCCCTCTCCCCTTCTCCCCCTCTTACCCTCTCCCTTCCCCCTCCTAATTATCTCTCTCCCCCTCTAACCTTAATCCTTAACCCTTAAACCCTAAACCATTAAACCCTCTACCCTTTACCCTTAACCCTCTACCCTCTCTTTCTCTATCCCTCCTACCCCCTCTCCCTCTCTCAAGTCTCTCTATCTCTCTCCCTCACTCTCTCTATCTCTCTCCCCTCTCCCCTTAACCCTTAAACCCTAAACCCTTATAACCCTCTACCCTCTACTATCAACCCTATACTCTCTATCTTTCTCTCTCAAGTGTCTCTCTCATACCCTCTCTCCCTCTCTCAAGTCTCTCTATCTCACTCACTCCCTCTATCTCTCTCCCCTCTCCCCTTAACCCTAAACCCTAAACCCTAAAACCTTAACCCTTAAACCCTCTACCCTCTACCCTTAACCCTCCCTTCCTTTATCTATCTCCCACTCCCTCCCTCCATCTCTCTCTCAAGTATCCCTTTATCTCTCTCTCAATTATCCCTCTCTCTCTCTCACTCCCTCTATATCTATCCCTCTACCCTAAACCCTTAACCATTAAATGTTAAACCCTTAAACCTTAAACCCTTAACCCTTAAACCCTAAACCCTTAATCCCTCAACCCTATATCATCAACCCTCTACCCTCAACCTTAAACTATCAACCCTCTACCTTCAACCCTCTCTCTCTCTCCCCTCCCCTTCTTCCCATCTTACCCTCTCCCTTCCCCCTCCTAATTGTCTCTCTCCCCCTCTCTCTATCTCTATCTCTCTCTCCCTTTCGCTCTATCTCTCTCCTTTTCTGTCTGTCTGTCTCTCTCTCTCCCTTCCCCCTCCTAATTCTCCCTTTCCCCATCTCTCTGTCTCTCCCTTTCCTTCTCCCTCTCTCTGTCTCTGTCTCTCTCTTTGTCTCTCTCTCTCCCTCTCCCTCTCTCTCTCTCTCTCTCTCTCTCTCTCTCTCTCTCTCTCTCTCTCTCCCTCCCTCTCCCACCCTCCACCTCCTAATTACTCTTGGGTCTATTTGTGCAAACATCGGATATTCAATTTAAAATGTTTTTCAAATCAAATATTGGATTTTATCTGATATCAAATTTGTGGGCCATAGAAAAACCCCATGTGGGTCATTTTGGGCATCCCAACGGACCCTACATTATGTTTATAGGCTTTGTAGGTGACAAAAGCATGATTTCAGATAGGAAGAGACAAAGATCAAATTTTTGGAGCATCTTCTACTCAAATTTGTTATAAGAAATCATTTTTTTAGCATCTTTTATGAGGTATAATGAGGACCAACAGTTGTCAGAAGAAAAACGTAAGAGAAAGCTACAAAAGAACAAATTGAAGCATATAGAAAAAGAGATAGAGGTCATAGGAATAGAAGACAAGGTATGTTAAATATTGGTGAACCTGAGCCCTTTGGTCTTTCAAGTGAAGAGGAAATTGAATATTTTCAAGGTGAAAATGTTGAAGGTGAAAATGTTGGAATTGAAGATGTTGAACATGATATTGAAATTGGGAATGAAATTATTGAAATTGATATTGAAAATGTTGAAGGTGAAAATGTTGGAATTGAAGATGTTGAAAATGATATTGAAATTGGGTAGGAAATTATTGAAATTGATATTGAAAATGCTCAAGGTGAAAATGTTGAAATTGAAGATGTTGAAAATAATATTGAACCAAGTGTAAATTATGTTTCACTAGATTACATGAGAAATGAAGAACCTTGTGTGGAAGACAGACATATTCCAAATTCAATACCTTCAAGAACCCCTAAATGGTTACTTAAAATTGATGAGAACATTATAAAAAAATTTGAAGGCAAGAGGTCAATACGAACCATTCGGTTGGGCTATGCAAATTTTCAACCAATATTTTAGCAATAAGACATTGAATAAGCAATGCCAACTTTTTGTACAATTGCTAAAGATGCAAAAGATGAGACCTTTGCTAGCCAAATTGAAGATTCGTGTGAACAAGAAGACCAAAAAAAATTCTATTATTGTCAATAATATTTTTAATGCTCTCAAGTCTATTGGAAAAAATAACAAGGAAAAATATAAGAGAGCTGCTTGGAGAGCTTGTTGAGAAAAAGAGATATTAGATATTCAAATATACTTTGCAGAGTTGAGGTGAAGGTTCTAGATGCGAGTTGGTTACAAAATAATGCATTATTACTGATTTTATTTTAGATTTTAAGGACAATATTTTCTACAAGTATGCAAGGCATAGCCATAGGTCTTAGTGGTTGGATCAACAATTTGGGATGTGTAAGGACTCTTTTCTGATTGGCACTATTATATCAGTGGTTGATTTTGTAGAAAACTACACATTACAACCACAAAATGAGGTACAATCTCAGTATTACAATTCCATTCATATTGCTATTTTTGTCCACATAGCATTTAGACATGCACCTGATAGTACAGAAGAGGATCGAAAGATAATCATAGAGTATCATTTTTATATGAGTGATGATAGATCTCACTCATCCAAGTATGTCCAACATTGTTTCAATAATTTTTTTGAGTTCTTGCAGGAGCAGGATATAGCAGTGGGCCGACATCTCACTTGGTCATATAACTACATAGGTCAATTCAAGAATTCTCGTATGTTTTATTGGTTGAGTATAATGCATGTAGAGAGGGTTTACCTCATATTTGGAGTTTTTATGAAGCTAGGAATGGGAAAGGGGAGCATGATGGAGCAGGTGCATGTGTAAAGAGAGCTCTAGTTAAGGAGTAATTGAATATTTCAAGACAAAAATTCAGTGATGCACGTTCTATTGTTGATTGGTGTAGGTCAACATTGTTACAGGGAGGGACACTTGATTCAACAATGCACAAATTATTTTGGTTGGTTGAGGAGGGTATAGTGGGAGGCATATTTGATTGTCATACAATCAAAGATTCTTCAAAGATGCATTCATTTCAAAGCTCAGATGCAAGCACATGAACCATTTGGACACGAGAGTTGGATTTTTTTTGTCAGAGTTGTATTCAGTGCGAGTGGGATCAATGCGAGTCAAGTGAGTGGGTGGATACATGGGCTCCATAGTATCTACTCCTTTATCTCAAACAATATCCATGAAAAATGACACAATGGAAAGTTCAGTTGATTATGACCGTGTTTTAGATCTACTACAACCAGGACATGTTTTTGCAGTTGTTGCACCACAAGGGAATGAAGAGGGATCAGACTATTGGTTGGCTCAATGTGTGTGGGTAAAGCATAAGCTAACACAACTGATGGAAGATGATGATGGGTTCGTGTATCCTACAGGTTTAGTTGTGCTTGTAGGAACTTGGTTGTGATCATACATGATTAGAAAGAATGGCATACCTGCATTTGAAGACTACAAGAAACACAAAACCATTCTCATGTATTCGCACCTTGTTATAGCAACAAATGTTAAGTTGTTGAAGCATCATTCCAAACCAAAGACAAAAAAATTATGGAAACTTAGTAATGCTAATCATGAAGCAATATTGGATACTCTTAAGCAAAGAGATGACCCTTCAAGCACACTTGAATAGCATATTCAAGAATGGAAGGTACAATTCTTAGGTGTCTTTAATACTGATATTTTGTATACTCTTGCAATGCAGGTGTCTTTAATAGTGATATTTTGTATACTCATTTAATGAATATCCTATAATGTGATTAATATGATTCTTTTATTATACTTTTAATTTACCTTGCATGTGTGAAAGGGGACCATACCTGACAATATAAATTTCTAAGCATCTTTTCTATTGTGACACTATAGATTTCTCATTTGACAACTTTTGCGATATTTTTGGCACGATTGATCGTGGACCTGCTGCAACAATAACCAACTCTGATCCTTTGGGAGAGGTATGCGGCATATTACAATAATATAGATTTGTTATTGTAAGCATCTTTTATAGTTTGCATTACCATCTCATCATCAATTAGGTCATTTAGAATAAAATAGATTGGTTATTCTAAGAATATTTTCTAGTTTGCATTACCAACTCATCATCATTCAGGTTGTTTAGAATAATATAGATTTGTTAGTCTAAGCATCTTTTCTATTGTGACAATATAGATTTCTCATTTGACAACTTTTGTGATATTCCTGACATGATTGATCATGGACCTTGTTGGCCTCCTACAATGATTTAACAACTAGGCCTTTACAACTGTGATTCAGAGATTGGACATCTAACCTGAATAGCTATTTCAATCATCATGAAGGTGCATTTAACTTGTCAACCTAGGGACGTGAACTTGAAATGGGTCAGCATAGTATGTGCACTAGGAACCCAAAGTAGCCATTTTCATTCTTCAGCTAAGAAAGACACAATGCTGAAAGTAAAGTGCTTAGAAAGGAATAACATAAATGACAATCATCAATCAACAACTACATTAAGCTGAAATGCATGACAGAAATGAAAATTTGAACAAACAAACAA
Organism: Sequoia sempervirens; assembly: GCA_007258455.2. NCBI lineage: Eukaryota > Viridiplantae > Streptophyta > Pinopsida > Cupressales > Cupressaceae > Sequoia > Sequoia sempervirens. The sequence goes on from VDFB02354079.1 coordinate 10,612, forward strand.
GAAACTACTTTGTTTGCTTTGGTTGTAGGAACAATCACATAATGGAATTCTAGTGGCTGCAGGAATAGTCAATGCCAGATTCTTAACTAGTTACTGAACATAAAGTAATGGTAAACTAATACTAAACTAAGGGATGGATTACTTGTTATCTACTGAAATTGCACCTTGTTGAATATGAAATTCAACATTTCAGTGTAACATGCAAAGACCTCTCAAAGTGTGGGCCTTTGATAAGTAGAGGACAACCTTCGGAGAAGGAAGACTTCCTAGTTGGGTTATCACCTAAAACTACTGATTGAAAGGAAAAGGGAGAAGGAATGATTGAAATGAAACCTAATTCTACAATGATACACCAAAATTAAAGAGGACAAAGAAACTCTAAATTTCAGCACTTAATTGCAAATGATAGCATGAACTTGCACTACTTATTACTATATGTTTTCTGCATAAATATTTCATAGAAAGGCCTGAAAGCTGACTTCAAGGAGGAGGGTTATCTCACAACTAGAAGCCATTTTTTGCATTTTTTTGGCACCATTTGTAACCTGCATTAACACACTTATGCATAAAGGTATCAAATCATGATACTAAGTTAAAAGGAGATGAAGAATTCCTCACAAATAACTTGATCAACCATGTGGGACACACAATAATGCACTGTACAAGAAGGAATTTTTTTTGTATCATTAGCATCCAAGGCTTTCATTGAATTTCAATAACCAAAACTGAGTTACATAAACAAGCTCAATTCTGAGAAAGGATTGCAAAAATCACTATCTCTAGAAATTGCATAGTAAGAACTAACTCCAAATGAGTTATAAAAGAAATTATATGCATCTCCCAACAGTTCCACAAAAGAAGGAAGAAGAAGCTTCCTTGGGTTGGATGCAACAATAAAGCCTAAAATTTAGCAACTGGATTTCCTTCAAATGAGCTCCAAAGAGTGGAAAAGATAAAATTTGACCATGTCAAAGATACAGGCATAATAAAATACCCTTAAATTTTCTCAACTCCTCATCAAAGTGAGTAAAAGCTCCTAAATACTCTCCTTATGTTGGAAAATCTCTTTTAACTCCCCATTCATGTAACATAAATACTCAATTTTCTTTGGAATAAAATTTTAATTTAAGTGATTTATTGAATATCACTTAGACTAAAACACTTTACATTGAAAATAAAGAAAAATTAAAGTATTTAAAAGCCTAACATACAAAAGGTGAAAGACATAAATCAAAGTCTTAGCACTAATACTTAGACAATTTCTAAAGTAAAAAGAGGTCGAACTATAGTGAATATGTGTAACAAATATATTCTAAAGCCATAAAGCCATAAATTCATCGGCCTTTGGAAGAATTAGGGTGAAACCCTAAAATATAGGAAACAAACACTTTGCTTAAAGCTTTAAAAAGAAGCTGCAGCCATGCTGCCATGGATTCTTTGAAGCTCTGCTACAAACCTTCTTTGATGGACTTTTGAAACTATAGAGGAAAAATATTGCAAAAAAACTTGATAACAACCTTACAAAAGTTGGTAAGCATTTCAATATTCTGTATTTTTGCATTTTCTCTATTGTTTGCAAGCATTTTCCTTCAAGAAAATAGGAATTTCTGTAGCAAAAAATCTATAAGCCGCAACCATATGTGAAACTCATGGCTTCTCTGTTAAACGTTGATCATTTTTGGTGTGCCTTCTTTGACATCTATGGGAATTGTAAAGAGCCAAAGCTGTGGGCTATAGAGTCTTATTGCTGAATGTTCACTCATGACTGCCATAGTTTGGCACTAGTACATTTTAACCCAAATTTTGACGAACGTTCGTCATAATTTCGATGACCATTCGTCGGTATTATTTCGTTGGAATTTAGACGGTATTTGAAATGTCAAAATTCCAGCCCAACCTCATCAAAATTTGGTCAAAATGTACCAGTGTGGGTTTATGAAACTTAACTGAGGTTGCATAATTTTTCCTCTGGAGATTGTGTGAGTAAGCATTTTAGAACATTCAATTGTTTAATTTCATTTCTAAAGAAACAAGAAAACTTAGTGCTTTTTTGTATCTTTCTCACGACCATGCTTGTTTTTAGATGCCTAAACTATGTATGGGTTAATAAAAACCATCAGATTCCATTATGAAATATTTGTTGTAGATTCTCATGTGTTTGACTCTCTCTCACTTAAAGCAAAAGATTTAAAGATATTTTCAAAATGAGCCACAGGTCCTGGCTTTTGCTCATGCTTTATGGAAAAAATAAAACCCTCTTTCTTGTATTTGGGCCATTGAGGGCTTCACAACTAATCATATTTTCATACAAAAATTTAAGGCTCGCTTCCCTGGCCGTGGCTTTTTCTCAAATGCAGAAACTTATCCTTTTGTATAGCCATGGGTATTGAGGGAATCAACACCCATTTTGGGTTGAGAGTTTGATCACTCAGCGGGCCTTGTTTTCTTTGTATTTCCTATTGATTATAACCACATAATTATCTTCACTTTTTCTTGGAGTACCATGTAATTGTGATATGCATTGCCATAATCACCTTTACTGTGGAATATCGTGCAAGATTATAACATGAATGAGATTTCATGAGAGGGTATTCAACTAGAATAAGAGCTTCTCAGTTGATTGTTCCAATAAATAAATGCTCCCATTTTTTTATTCCTCATGAGAAAGATGGAGAAAAATTTGTAAGACTAGTAACCATAATTAGTCCCCTTTATTTGGATTTTTCTATGTGAAACAATACTTGATTATAACTATCATGATTGTAATGTGCTCTTTGATGGCAGTCATTGTTTCCTAAAAAAAATTACCCTAAATCATAGTGCTTGTTCTTCATTACATTTATCATTGTATGCAAATTTAAATCTGAGTAAACACCGAACTTAGCACTTTCATCTAACAAGGGTAATCTTCGATTGAAAAAAAAAGTTTCCAAACTCTAATTTTACAAAATATTCAACCTTCCTTTTCAATTCAGCTCCTGACTTAGACACATCGTCAACATCTTTGTATGTTGCATTAACTTTGCTTGATAGTTGATTGTTGTCCTACTTTACTAGACTGTCATGATTATTAACTGTACCTTAGACCATCATTTAACTGTTATTGACTATGACTTTAATATCAAGGGTTGTCACTGTTACTATCATTCCAGAGTAGATTAGCATTTTACAACACCCTTACTACTATGAATGTATTTATTGTTCCTTTGCTTACACATGGCTATCATTTGTGATTATCACACAGTTCATTTCTGATGAAATGTGAAAAGTAGATTTGTCTCTATTTTAAGTCCATCATAATAGTGCCAACACTTGTTATCTCATTCATAAAACTAAGATGGAGAGCTTGTGATTGACTATTCAAAAATTGCATAGATAACTTGATTACTTTCCTTCATATTGCTTATGCAATTATATGAGCTGAGATCAACCCTCGAGGGAGCCACATTTTCCCCACTCATATTGAAAAATAAATGAAATATAACAACCTGTAACTGCACATGAAGCAAACAAGTTAGAAAACACATGTATATTTTAGGTGTGTTTGATGACTTTAATGGTTTTCTGGGACACCTAAAATGCACACATAGCTTATTTAATGCACATAATAATCAGTTTATACATGCATAGGGTGAATGTGTATAATATTTTTTGTAATCAGTCATTGCTTAGAGCATGCTCTAACACCATTGTTGACTTCTTTTCAGGAATAGGAACTAGGAGTAAAAGATGAAGCTCGGGACAATAGCAGAGCAAAATGACACTAGTCAAGACTAGTCATTCACAAACAATGGCTGGTTACCTTCCTTCTATGCACATTCATTTTTTTTCTTTAATTATTCATGTATAAATTTTTCATAATTTGTATTGAATAAGTTAAGTTAATCTAACAGCTTGTGTGAGATAATGTACACTTTACACTCTATAAAGGCTACTCTTTTCTAAAAAATATTAGAATCTTTCTTTTGTTTCATGCATGTGTATGAATGCAATAATATGTAATTGTAATATTTTCTAGATTGTTTCATTTATACATCTGAATGTAATGTAGGAAAGTTAATAAAATGTACCTCATTTTTTTTAGTTTAAAATCAACAAATTCCACCTTATTGAACATATGAGTGAAAATTTAGTAACATTTTTGGTGACATCTACTGCATGTTTTCCTAGTAAACATTCTGACTAGTTGCCTAGATCTATCCTTGGGCATGGAGTCACTCAGAAACTTGGCTTATGACTTCTTCTATAACTCAAATTTGACAGTATGAATGACTCCTTGGAATTTATTGAAAACAAAAGTACCAGAAGGGAAACTATCTATTTGTGCTGGAACAACACAAGTAGGGAAATGAAACTAGAGCTGAAACCTATACTATCCTACACTATCCAACATAGAAACTGGTCAAACAAACCCATTAACTGGCTTTGCAATATAACACCCCTTTCTTAGCAACAACTAATGATTTTCATGACTATGTATTTCTGAAAAGATATGAAACACAAGCAAATATTCAATAGATTTCTGCAATGTTTCGTGAAAAATGCAAATAAGCTTACTTGCAATCTGATTTTGATGATGCTTATCACTGTCCTGGCTTGGAAAAATGAGTTAAACTTATTCATTTTCAGTTGTTACTCCCAAGTCAGCTTCAATTGGATCTTCATGCCTGGGTGCAAGTATGACCTCTCCTACTTCAATGGTCTCTAAACTAGCTAAGTCTCTGATCGGACAACCTCTAGAAGGAAAAAAAAATGAACTACCATTATTGGCTACCTCTCTTTCTTCTAATTTCACATGGCTATCTTGCTTCATAGCCAAGTTTGAAAGATAATGTAAATGCTAAAAAAAAACTTTACCTTCATCTTGCATAATAAGTTTCTAGGTAAGCTCCTCCTCCATGGTGAGTGGACAATCCTCTTCCACTAAAGTAGCTAATAACTCATCAAAGCTATCAGCTCTTGGAAGGGTCTTACAAACAACTTGTTTAACTTCAAAAACCTCGTTATCACTCAAAGAAACACAGTCTGACATAGGTTTCTCCTCTTTAATGAAGGCAAGAAAGTGCTCAATTACTGAAGCAACCTCTTGAAACAAACTTTCATCTAAAAAATCAGCTTCAAGCTCTGTTGTACAATAGAAAGGAAGCTCCTCTAACCAAACAGGATCTTGTAAAACAGGTTCATGAGAAGTTTCTTGTTCAAACCTAGATGGACCTGCTGTTGAATTTTAGCATGAATGTCAACCTCCTCAAACAAAGCTAATCCCTTGTCATCAATCTTTGAAAAAAAATGTTCAATTATGTCCATGCATATCTCTTCATAAAGCTCAACATTAGCTTCTTCCTCTATAATATGTTCAAAAATATCATAGCTCATACCTTGGAGAATGGTATCAGGTTTAGTTTCATGATCCTCATCATGGTCTAAGGCTCTATTTTCTTGTTGATCATCATTAATCAACAACTCATCAGTAGGTTTGATGTCTTCCTACTCTCTTGGAACAATTTCTTTGGCTTGAAGATCTCTTTGTGCTAGCCAATAATGCTCCATAGCTAGATGTAACAAATTTGTATTTCTAATCTCCTCCATAGGGGATGAGCTATTTTGATCAAGAGTCTACTCTGCTTCTATTTTCTAGTTGTTAGAGCATGATTTCGTTTGTATGATAAGTAAAGGAACCTCACAAGGTGGTAGAGACGGGCTTTTCCAACTTGGAATTTCAAGGGTAGAAGTCATAGCAGTAGGTTCACTTGAAAACCAATAAGATTTTTCTTGTTTGAAATTTTGAAACTCATACTTGTGGGCCTCCTCTACTTCCTCTTCTTTAACTGCAACTCTCTATCTTTCAAAACTCTCTTGAAACTGCTTCCTTTGAACCTCCTCATATAGCTTGCATTGATATTCTAGGTAAGCTTATCTGCCTTGCACCCAAACTGACAAAAGCTTCATTTTCCCCTTCTTAGCAGCTATCTTGCGTTCAAGACCTTGTTCAAACTACATCCTTTTCATCCTTAACTCCTGATCATAATAATAGGCTTGTTTAGTCATTTCTTGTTGTTGCATAATGGTCCTTTCCTGCCTCTTGATGTCAACCAACATTCTAGATATGCATGGAAACACCTTACCAATATCATCAATCTTCAAGTTGTGAAGACCTTGACTTAGATCCCACAACATACGGTCAACTTGTTGGATCAAATCCAGGACATTCTGGTAAGGGTGCTCCTGGGAATGATTATGTGGATAATCATTTGTAGGCTGATATGAAGGCTCAGTAGGGTTGGGTGGGTGGTATTCATAATGGGTATGTTGGTTTTCTTGAAAAAACATGGGATTTTAACTATAACCAACTATATGCTCAGCTTGAAAAGGATGATAAGGATGTTGATAAGCAACATTCTCATGATATAGAGGGTGATAGTAAGCATTTTCATGAAAAATTGACATCTTTTTCATTCAAAGAGCTGGAAACTTAGAACTAACAAATTCTTTTGAGACATACCAACACTTGTTTCTATGAAACCAGAGGATTTGAGCTCAGAGTCACCAGGTGTTGTTCAAACTACCTCCAAAGGCTGATAACATTGTGAAAAACACCAGTTTCTCAATATTGTGATGTAATACTGATTTTCCACTAAACCTGAGTTAGCAGAGTCACCAGGTATGTATTTTAAACACCTCAAAAGGAAAATACTAACTGATGTACACACCAACACAGCAGCCAAAATGCAAAAAAACTTGAACTAGAAACAAGTTTGAGTCCCACTGACCATGCCAAAATTGTTACCTACTGAAATTGCACCCTGTTGACTATGAAATTCAACATTTTAGTGTAACATGGGAAGACCTCTCAAAGTGTGGGACTTTGATAAGTAGAGGTCAACCTCAAGAGAAGGTCAGCTTCCTAGTTGGCTTATCACCTAAAACTACTGATTGAAAGGAAAAGGGAGAAGGAATGCTTGAAATGAAACCTAATTCTATGGTGATACACCAAAATTCAAGAGGACAAAGAAACTCTAAATTTGAGCACTTAATTTCAAATGATAGCATGAACTTGCACTACTTATTACTGTATGTTTTCTGCATAAATATTTAACAGAAGGGCCTGAAAGCTCACTTCAAGGAGGAGGGTTATCTCACATCTAGAAGCCATTTTTTCATTGTTGTGTCACCATCTGTAACATGCATTAACACACTTATGCATAAAGGTATCAAAATCATGATACTAAGTTAAAAGGATATGAAGAATTCCTCACAAATAACTTGATCAACCATGTGGGACACACAATAATGCACTTTACAAGAAGGAAATTTTTTGTATCAACAACATCCAAGGCTTTCATTGAATTTCAATATCCAAAACTGAGTTACATAAACAAGCTCAATTTTGAGAATGGATTGCAAAAATCACTATCTCTAGAAATTGCATAGTAAGAACTAACTCCAAATGAGTTATAAAATCAATTATATGCATCTCCCAACATTTCCACAAAAGAAGGAAGAAGAAGCTTCCTTGGGTCGGATGCAACAATAAAGCCTAAAATTCAGCAACTAGATTTCCTTCAAATGAGCTCCAAAGAGTGGAAAAGGTCAAATTTGACCATGTCAAAGATAAAGGCATAATAAAATACCCTTAAATGCTTTCAACTCCTCACCAAAGTGAGTAAAAGCTCCTAAATACTCTCCTCATGTTGGAAAACCTCTTTTAACTCCCCGTTCATGTAACATAAATACTCAATTTGCTTTGGAATAGCATTTTAATTTAAGTGATTTATTGAATATCACTTAGACTAAAACACTTTACATTGAAAATAAAGCAAAATTAAAGTATTTAAAAGCCTAACATACAAAAGGTGAGAGACATAAATCAAAGTCTTAACACTAATACTTAGACAATTTCTAAAGTAAAAATAGGCCGACCCATAGTGAATATGTTTAACAAATACATTCTAAAGCCATAAAGCGATAAAGTCATCGACCTTTGGAAGAATTAGGGTGAAACCCTAAAATATAGGAAGACAAATACTCTGCTCAAAGCTTCAAGAAGAAGCTAAGCTATACCACCATGGATTCTTTGAAGCTTTGCTACAGACCTTCTCTAATGGACCTTTGAAACTACAGAGGCAAAATATTGCACAAAAACTTGATAAAAACCTTACAAAAGATGGTAAGCATTTCAATATTCTGTATTTTCGCATTTTCTCTATTGTTTGCAAGCATTTTCCTTCAAGAAAATAGGAATATTTTCTGTAGAAAAAAATCTATAAGCTGCAACCATATGTGAAACTCGTGGCTTCTCTATTAAACATTGATCATTTTTTGCTATTCCTTCTAACATCTATGGGAATTGTAAAGAGCCAAAGCCTCGGGCTATAGAGTCTTACAGTTGAATGTTCACTCATGACTGTGATAGTTTGGGTTTATGTAACTTAACTGAGGTTGCATAAGTTTTCCTCTAGAGATTGTGTGAGTAAGCATTTTAGAACATTCAACTATTTAGTTTCATTTCGGAAGAAACAAGAAAACTTAGTGCTTCTATGTATCTTTATCACGACCATACTTGTTTTCAGATGCAAAAACTATGTATGGGTTAATAAAAACCCTCAAATTGCATTATGAAATCTTTGCTGTAGATTCTCATGTGTTTGACTTTCTTTCACTTAAAGAAAAATCTTTAAAGAGATTTTCAAAATGAGCCACATGCCATGAGAGGGTATTCAACTAGAATAAGAGCTTCTCAGATGACTATTCCAATAAATAAATGCTCCCATTTTGTTATTCTTCATGAGCAAGATGGAGAAAAAATTGTAAGAGTAGTAACCATAATCAATCCCCTTTATTTGGATTTTTCTCTGTGAAAAAATACTTGATTATAATTTTCATGATTGTAATGTGCTCTTTGATGGTAGTCATTGTTTCCTAAAAAAAATTACCCTAAATCACAGTGCTTGTTCTTCATTACATTTATTATTATATGCAAATTTAAATCTGAGTAAACACTAAACTTAGCACTTTCATCTAACAAGGGAAATCTTCAACTGAATTTTTTTTTTTCCAAACTCTGATTTTACAAAATATTCAACCCCCCCTTTCAATTCTACTACTGACTTAGACACATCGTCAACATCTTTGTATGTTGCATTAAATTTTCTTGATAGTTGATTGTTGTCCTGCTTTACTGGACTATCATGATTATTAATTGTACCTTAGAACATCATTTAACTGTTACTGACTATGACTTTAATATCAAGGGTTGTCACTGTTACTATCAGTCCAGAGTAGATTAGCATTTTACAACACCCTTACTACTATCCATGCATTGATTGTTCCTTTGCTTACATAGGGCTATCATTTGTGACTATCACACAATTCATTTATGAAGAAATGTGAAAAGTAGATTTGTCTCTATTTTAAGTCCATCATAATAGTGCCAACACTTGTTATCTCATTCATAAAACTAAGATGGAGAGCCTGTGATTGACTATTCAAAAATTGCACAGATAACTTGATTACTTTCCTTCATATTGCTTATGCAATTATATGAGCTGAGCTCAACCCTTGAGGGAGCCACATTTTCCCCACTCATATTGAAAAAGAGATGAAATATAACAACTTGTAACTACACATGAAGCAAACAATTTAGAAAAAACATGTATATTTTAGGTGTGTTTGATGACTCCAATGGTTTTCTGGGACACCCAAAATGCACACATAGCTTATTTAATGCACATAATGATTAGTTTATACATGCATAGGGTGAATGTGTATAATTTTTTTTGTAATCAGTCATTACTTAGAGCATGCTCTAACACCATTGTTTACTTCTTTTTAGGAACAAGAACTAGGAGCAAAAGATGAAGCTCGAGACAACAATAGAACAAAATGACACCATTCAAGACTAGTCATTCATAGGCAATGGATGGTTACCTTCCTTCTATGCACATTCATTTTTTTTTTACTTATTCATGTATAAAATTTTCATAATTTGTATTGAATAAGTTAAGTTAATTTGATGAATTTTGTGAGATAATGTACACTTTACATTCAATAAAGACTGTACTCTTTTATGAAAAGATCATAATCTTTCTTTTGTTTCATGCATGTGTATGAATGCAATAATCTGTAATTGTAATCTTTTATGGATTGGCTCATTTATACATCTGAATGTAATGTAGGAAAGTTAATAAAATGTACCTCATTTTTTTTAGTTTAAAATCAACAAATTCCACCTGATTGAACCTATGAGTGAAAATATGGTAACATTTTTGGTGACATATGCTGCATGTTTGCCTACTAAACATTCTAACGAGTTGCCTAGATCTATCCTTGGGCATGGAGTCACTCAGAAAATAGGCTCATGAATTATTCTATAACTCAAATTTGACAGTATGAATGACTCCTTGGCATTTAGTGAAAACAAAAACAACATAAGGGAAAATATCTAGCTATGCTAGAACAACACTTGGGGAAATGAAACTAGAGTTGAAACCTATACTATCCTACACTAACCAACAAAGAAGCTGGTCAAAAAAACCCATTAACTGGCTTTGCAAAATAACACCCCTTTCTTAGCAAGAATTGATGCTTTTCATGTTTATGTATTGCTAAAAAAGATATGAAACACAAGCAGATATTCAATAGATTGCTGCAATGTTTCATGAAAAATAGAAATAAGCTTACTTGCAACTTGATTTTGATGATGCTTATCACTGTCCTGGCTTGGAAAAATGAGCTGAACTTATTCATTTTCAGCTATTACTCCCAAGTCGGCTTCAATTGCATCTTCATGCCTGGGTGCAAGTATGACCTCTGATACTTCAATGGTCTCCAAACTGGCTAAGTCTCTAATTAGAAAACCTCTAGAAGGAACAAACTTTGAACTGCCATTGTTGGCTGCCTCTCTTTCTTCTGATTTCACATGGTTGTCCTACTTCATAGCCAAGTTTGAAAGACAATCTAAATGCTTAGAAACAATAGTACTACCTTCATCTTGCATAACAAGTTGCTAGGTAAGCTCCTCCTCCATGGTGAGTGGACAATCCTCTTCCACTAAAGTAGCTAAACTCATCAAAGCTATCAACTTTTGGAAGGGTCTTACAAACAACTTGTTTAACTTCAAAAACCTCGTTATCACTCAAAGAAACACGGTCCAACACAAGTTTCTCCTTTTTAGTGAAGGAAAGAAAGTGCTCAATTATTGAAGCAACCTCCTGAATTTTTTTTTTCATTTGACAAATTAGCTTCAAGCTCTACTGTACAATAGAAAGGAAGCTCCTCTCACCAAACAAGATCTTGTAAAACAGTTTCGTGAGAAGTTTCTTATTCAAACCTATGGACCTGTTGTTGAATTTCAGTATGAATGTCAACCTCCTTAAACAAAGATGATTCCTTGTCATTAATCTTTGAAAAAAAATGTTCAATAATGTCCATGCATATCTCTTCGTAAAGCTCAACATTAACTTCTTCCTCTATAATATGTTAAAAAATATTGCAGCTCATACCTTGGAGAATGGTATCAGGTTTAGTTTCATGATCCTCATCATGGTCTAAGGCTCTATTTTCTTGCTGATCATCATTAATTAATAACTCATCAACTGGTTTGATGTCTTCCTACTGTCCTGAAATAGTTTCTTCGGCTTGAAGATCTCTTTGTGCTAGCCGATAATGCTCCACAGCTAGATGTAATAGATTTGGAGTTCTAATCTCCTCCATAGGGGATGAGCTATTTTGATTAAGAGTCTACTCTGCTTTTGTTTTCTGGCTATTAGAGCATGATTTCATTTGTATGATAGGTAAAGGAACCTCACAAGGTGGTAGAGATGGGCTCAGATTTCTTTAGCTCATTAGTTAGGATTTTCCATCTTTGTGAGATGCATCTTTTCATAGTTTCCTCTTTTTCTTTTTCCTTTGCCTCATATTCAATGTAGACTACTTCTATCAAAGGCATGATCCTATTACCATAGCTAGGTCTGAAAAACATTCCATGCCATTCCCTGAAAATATCTCTTGGATTCTTTGATTCAGCCTTAATGGACAGAGGGATGTTGGATTGCATTTTCTTATAAGCCCCATATTGTTGACCCCAACTAATATAATTTTGCACCTAGGACATAAATGCCCTTAATTGGGCATACACAACATATAACAGTGGATTCCAATCATGGTCTTGAGTCAGCATAATTATGAAAATAAAAATCACATAAAAAATTCTTCATTTCAGGGGAAGCAATCTGATAAGCATTGAAAAATTCAGTAGGGGTATCAATGGAAGGGTTCAAACCTGAGACAACCCTTGCTAGCCTAAAAGAAAGATATTTCTCCTTAAAATGTAGAGCATAGACCCTTGGAGGGGTCCTGCACTCCAAAATTTGTGGTACCAGAGCTGCCATATCATCCACCTTCATCTTTAGGGTGGAAATTTCTGCATCCTTGTCCTCAATCTCTTCATCTCTCCATTGAATTTCCTTCTTTAGCCTACATTTCTCTTCTTTCCATTCCTCTTATCTTCTTTTCATCTCTTTCCATAAATACATAGCTACCATGCACATTGAAAAATCAGGGGGGTTATGTATTCCTACCAATATTTTTGATGATGCTTACTCTTCATAAGGTACCAGCTGCAGGATTCAGGTTGTCCAGTAAATTCTGTCTACAGGGGTATGGATTGTTCTCCCAATTCTTTTTGTTGCTGCAGGGACTCCTGCTCTTGTTCGTGCTACAAGATCTCTTGTTGTAGGATCTCTTGCTGCAGGAAATCCTTATTTTCCTCATATTCTTGATTTTCCACTTGTTCTGCAATGTTAGCAAGATCGACCAATGTTATGTTTGCTGCCATCTTAAATATATCTTCTTCCTCAACATTCTTTTGCCCCATTGGAGCTTCTGTGTCCCCCTGTGATATTTCTCTAGATTTAGGGCTTTCCTGTGGAGGCATACCAAAGGTTGGCCCAACTGGTCTTGATTTTCTGGGAGGGCTCTCATGTTTTTCTTTAGCTGCAAGATGAGTAGTGTAGCCTTTCTCTTCTTAGATCTTGGCACCTCTTTTTCTGTCGGCTGCTTTTTGGATTTTCCTTTTCTCATTTTTTCCTGTCTTTTGTGCCCCTAGTTTTCATTAGGATGACAAGTGGAACATCATCATCAGAATTTGGAGAGGAATCTTCTTTGTTTGAGTGCTCTATCCCAAAAGAGCTAATTTCTATGGTTTCTTCTACTACAAGAGGGTTTACACTAGGGCCTGCATTAGAGGTTGAAGCACCAAGAGTAGCTTCAGCCATGCTCAACCTCCTGCTAGACCTATGAGGTTGAGGTAAAACCCTAGGTTGCGAATGCTTAGGTCTAATTTGGTCAATTTTTATGAATTCTTCCCAAGTCATTCCAGGCACATCATACAGAGACTTTTCAACTAACAATTTAATCAGACAATGGTGGGAAACAAAATTGTCCCTATCTTTCTAAGTCTCAACCACCATGATTGAAAGAAGGTTGTATAGCATGTTCTACACATTCATCCTCCTCCCGTGTCTCATGTGATTCAAAAATTTGAAGTGCACAAAATGCATATTTGAATGGCGACCTTCATAGGTGATATATTTTATGACATAAATGACTATCTGCTTCCATGGCTCGGGTAGAGACATTCTCTTCGAACCCTGTTTATCTATGTTCAATGGAGGGCCGTTTAGTTCTATAAATTCGGCCCTAGCGAACCTAACATCTTTGGAAGCAAGGTAATTTTCACCATCGATAGGTAACCCTGTAACTTCTGCAATTATTTCTTTAGTTTTCATGAACTCTAGCCCTTTTATCATGGATTTCCCTTTAGATAATGTATGGGAAAACTCTAGTGCAATGTATTCATCAAAATCATCTAGCTTCAGGAAGTAGTCTATCCACCCGCAATTTCTGAATTCGGCTAGGCAGGGGGCATTCTGCAGTAATACATCGTGCACCATGGGTTTATTTAAAATTAACCCATTTCCCATTGTCTACAATCAAACAAACACTCTATAGTTTCCTTCCTATAATTCTCATCTGAAACCCAAATTCACCTTCCTGTAACACTTGCTAAATTTCCAATGCCAATGTCGACTGAATTTTCCTTTTCTAATTTACCTTTTGTTTGCAACTTAAGATATGACAGGGTCAATAATGGAAATGAAGGAGTAATAAAGGAAAGCTGTGATGGAGAGAAATGGCAACAACTATTGGTGTCACCTCACACATGCGAACTGTCCTCTCACCCATATTTCAAATCGATTCAATTCAAATTTTGCTGATGTAGACCAACATGGATTGACACGTGGAAAAAATATTCACATGTTTTCCCCCCAATATTTGGGCATGTGTCCTCACATGCGAGATGGTGATTTTGATTTGACAGGGTAGGGAATATTGGCATGCTATGGTGAACATCCATACTAATGTACAACAATTAAATGAATGCACTTAAAGACAATTAAGATATAACAATTAATGCGCACATACTTGAATGTGTGGATGATTCGTTGCAAAGATTGTGGAGAAAGTACCATTCACCTTTTAAGGGAATAAGTTGAGAAATTAATGAAAATGAGGTGGGATGAGGTGGAGTGGAATGAAGTGAAGTGATGGAAGAGAGAGAAAGGTGGAGATGGATGGGTAGATGGGTGGATGGGTGAAGAAGTGGACCCCACAGAAGTGGAATTCTTTATTATGACAAGTACATACCTTAATTAGCTAGAAGGAGGGACACTAGGTCCACTTCCTTCGGCTATAGGATGCTCGGGTGCTACATACTAAGTGAATTGCTATAGGAACTCCTCTTTGGAAGTTGGCTTGTGATACAATTTGAGGCGATGACCATTGACAAGTAGCTTAAATTTGACTTGGTCAATAGTAACGAGTTGTACAACACCATTGGGAAAAACCTCAACAACCTCATATGGTCCTAACCACCTTGTCTGCAATTTTCCTGCATTGTCTTGATACCTTGAGTCATAGAGTAGGGCCCAATATCCTAGTTGGAATTTATTGTCCTTGATAAATTTGTCATGCCACTTGATTCTCTGATTCTGCACTACCTCTGTGTGATGCAAAGATGCTTTTCTCATCTCATCTAAAGCATTCAATTGGATGATTCTTTCTTTTTGTGCCTCAGAGATATCCATCCCCAAATCTACTGTAATCCTAAGAGTCTTATGTTCAAATTCAATGGGAATCATGGATGTCTTTCCATATATCAACTCAAATGGAGTGAAACTTGTAGTTGTTTTCCAGGTTGTCCTATATGCCCAAACAACTTCTAGTAATTTGTTTTCCCAATCCTTTCTATGGATAGCTACCGTTTTGGTCAGAATAGCTTCAATTTCTCTATTGGTCACCTCAAATTGGCCATTGGCCTAGGGGTGATAAGGAGTAGACTTCCTGTGTCTTATGTTGTACTCTTTGACTAGTGTTGCAACAAGAGTTGATGTGAATTGAGCCCCTTGATTAGTCACTATCTCTCTTGGAACTCCATACCTTGTGAAAATCTCCTCATAAAGAAATTATGCAACCTTGTTATCTCTTGTATGCTTCATGGCCTTAACTTCTACCCACTTTGTTACATAATCAATGCATACTAGGATATAGGACTTACCATTTGATGGAGGGTCAATGGGTTCTACAAAATCTAATCCCCACTTGTCAAAGGGAGTAATTACCACTTGAGGGTAAAGTCCAGCATCTCATCAGATTTGGTTGGTCTACCCATTCTTTGGCATCTATCAAATTTTCTTGTATACCTTCCTGCATCCTTGTGGAGTGTTGGCCAGTAATATCCTATGTTCAAAATCTTCATTGTTGTCCTCTTGGTTGAAAAAATTCCTCCACATGGTTCGTTGTGAAATGCATGAAAAATGTCATATGTCTCATCTTCTCTCACACATATCCTCATGACATGGTCTAGTCTAGTATAAAACAAACATCTAGCAATCCATGAGAAAGGAAAATATTTTTCAATGAGTGCTCTTCTCTCTTTTGGAGAGAAGTGAGGAGGAACTCTACCTACGACTAGATAATTAGCTATGTCAACATACCAGGGTGTTTGTACATTGATGGAGAATAGATTCTCATCAAGAAAAGAGTCATCTATGGCTTGATTATCCCATGATGTAGTTAGCCTTGAGAGAAAATCTGCAACAACATTAGCCTTTCCTGGTTTATCCAGAATGGTTATGTCAAACTCTTGCATCAATAGTAACCATCTTGCCAACCTACCAAAGATCAAAGGTTTATTCATGAGATATCTAATGGCTACATAATCAGTGTGCACAAAGATTTGGTAACTTGTGATGCAATGCTTGAATTTGTTTAGGGCATAGATCACTGCCACCATTTCTTTCTCTGTCATTGTATAGTTGAATTCAACTCCCTGCAAATTTTTGTTGACAAAATAAATGGAATTTTCAATAGCTCCTTCTTTATCCTAAAACTACTCCTATGACATAATCTAATGCATTTGTATGGACGTGGAAAGGAAGCTTCCAATTAGGTCCCTTAAGTATAGGAGCATGAGTCAAGGCTACCTTTAAATTAGAAAATGCCTTGTCACAATCTTTAGTCCACTGGAATTCAACATATTTAGTGAGAAGAGTATACAATGGTGCTGCTATTTTGCTAAAAACCTTGATGAAATGCCTATAATATCCTGCATGACCCAAGAAACTTCTAACATCCTTCTATTTTGCAGGTGTGGGTAGATTTGTGATCACCTCAATCTTTGCATGATCTACTTGAATTCCTTTGTGGGATATGTAGTGGCCAAGGACTACACCTTCTTGCATCATCATGAACCACTTTTCACTATTTAATGACAAATTTGGTCTTCACAACTTTGTAGGACTCTTCTGAGATTTTCCAATGCCTGATTGAAATCAACACCATAGGTAGTAAAGTCATCCATGTAAATTTCCATGCAATCAAGAGAGATATCTAAAAATATGCTAATGACTTCCCTCTGAAAGGTTGTAGGTGCATTGCATAAGCCAAATGGGAGTATTGAGTAGGCATAGGTCCCCCATGGATAGGTAAAGGTGGTCTTCTCCTAGTTCTCTAGTGCAATTTGGATTTGGTTGTAGCCGCTGAATCCATTTAGAAAAGAAAAGTATTGCTTTCCTGCAAGTGAGTCCAAAACTTGATCTATGAAAGGTAGAATAAAATGGTCCTTTTTAGTGGCAGCATTGAGTTCCCTGTAATAAAAACAAACTCGCCATTTCCCTCATTTCTTGGGTACAATCACTAATGGAGACACCCACTGGCTATCTGAAATGGGGTAAATAAATCCTGCATCTAGCAATTTCTGTAGTTCCTATTTTACAATTTATCTCAATACAGGGTTAATTCTTCTTTGTGGCTACCTCACCTAGGTGCAATTATATATGATGTAAATTTTGTGAGTGCAAGGCTTAGGGTCCAATCCCTTCATATCATGATAGTCTCATGAAAATGGATGCTATTGGGTCCTCAATAAGTTTTCCAATAACAACTGTTGTTCTTTGCTCAGTTTGCTATTAACATTCAAATATTTTCCCTCTCACACCCACACTTGTGTAGTTAACTCTATCATGGTTGCTTTATTGATGCATGGTACCTTGAGTTTATATGGTAGCAATGTATGGGACATACCTGTTGCTGTAGGAAGTTCAGCTACAAGAAGAGTGGTTGCAGGAAGAATGGCTAGAGGAAGAATGTTTGCAGGAACAGTGGCTGCAGGAAGAACAGGTAGAAGTGTCTTGACTGAAGTAGTAGAATGAGAAGATGATGCTTCCTCCACTTCACAATGTTTTTGAATGATGTTAGCTAATACTTCATCTTCATCTTGAAGCTGCATGAAATAGATTTTTCCCAACATCATAAGTTGCGCCACAAAATTAACTTCCTTGGTCTCTTCACCAACATGTGGTCATACGGGATTATCCTCATTAAGGGATGGCTGAGCAGGAGGATAAAGAATTTCTTTTTTGGTACTCTTCCCATCATAAATGGTCATGTCTCTTGACCGACATCCAATATATGCATTTGCAGTTGCTAACCATGGCCTTTCAAAAATAATGGGATACCCACCTAGTGTGGCTTTAGGAGACAAAATCATAAAGTCTGATGGGTACTCCTAGGAACCTAGAATTACCACAAGATCCTCCACTATACCATCAGGCTTAACAGTAGAACTATCATTGAGCTGCAGGACAGTAGGAGTAGATCTCATGCTTGCAACGTTTAGTTGTTGCAGGATGTCTTTAGTCATTAAATTTATTGCTGCCCCTAAATCAATAAGAGTATTCTTTATCTGGATCTCGTTTATAACAACTGCTACCACAGGACTGCTTGGGTCATTGTACTTGGGGATAGTCACTTTTCCAAGCATGATGTCAGCTAACTATCCCACCACATGAACCATAGTGGGGTATTTCTTCTTTTTCCTGGCTTCTTGAGGCATGCTTCTTTGATTGCTTGGTTGAATGGGATCATTCAAAGGTTCCTCTTCCTCTTCTATAGGAAGCTCAGTGATAATGGTCTTGGAAGGGGCTGGTAAAGTAGTTCTTGAATGCAAGTGGATGTCACTTACACTCACAATATATACATGAAATTGATTTGAATCAGCAGAATATATAGACTGTTGTGGTGGTTTGTTATTTGGATTGGGTGTGGGCTGAGCTGGTAGCTGAGTAGGTTTAGGTGGGTTTGAGCTTGGATTAGCAGGGGGAGGCATTATAGAAAACTATTGGGGTTGAAAGGTGGATGCATGTAACTATTTATCTAGGTTTTCCATTGCTGTCCTCCCCTCCATTGATTTGTTTGTTGCCAATTTCTTGGAGGTGGCTGCCAATGCCCTTGAAATTTCTACCAATTCCCCTGAGGTTGCTGCCATTGGGGTGGAGAGTTTTGATTATTGGGCCAAGCATTTGGAGGGTTACCCCAAGGATATGGTGGATATCCTCCATAGCTAGATGGATATGGAGGCTACCATTGGTTACCAGATGAATAGGAATTAAAATATGGCCTAACATAAGATAGTCGATCTGGTGGAATACCTTCTCTTGGAGCCCAAGGCTTCCTTTGTGCAACATGACAGACTTGATCTTCTTTAATCTGGATTGGTTTGAACTCAGGTGGAATCGGCTTACTTTCAAGATTAGCTACCATCTTAAATATGTAGTCCTTCTTTTATCTGCAATGGGGGCAATACTCTGTTAATATTGCTTCTACCTCCTCTTGTTTCTTCTTGGCCTGAAGTGTATCCAATTGAGTAGCTAGATTATATATGATGTCTTTCTTGAAATTTTCGAGCAAGTGTATGATCTCCATCCTTGAAACTCCACTGGTAGATGACTTACCCATAGAGGATTGGTAAGCTCTCCC
Source organism: Sequoia sempervirens (assembly GCA_007258455.2). NCBI lineage: Eukaryota > Viridiplantae > Streptophyta > Pinopsida > Cupressales > Cupressaceae > Sequoia > Sequoia sempervirens. The sequence continues at coordinate 29,989 of VDFB02354079.1, forward strand.
TTTCTTTGAAGCTACCCTCGAATAGTTCTAGCATATTTTCTTGATGTCTTCCTAAGGAACTTGGGTGATATTTCCTCCTGCCATCAGGTCCAAGGCATCAGTGCAGTTCTCATTAATTCCTCTTAGGAAAAACAACTTTTGTGATTCTTCATTGAGGGTATGGTGTGGAGATTTCTATAAGTAGAACATAAACCTTGAAATGTAATCCTCCAAGCTCTCATATTCCTTTTGCTGCATCCTGAAATGTCATCTCCTCTCATGTCACTTCCCTTGCAATATTCCTTGTATTTCTCAAAGAATTTTTTCTTCATATCCTCCCAAGTTTCCACAGTATCTCTGCCTAGGCTCATGAACCATCTTAATGCAACTTCTTTTAGAGTGGTAGGAAATAGATTAAGCCTATGGGCATCAGTGGTATAGTCATAACTCCTGCAGAGTATATCAAACTTGAACAAGAAGGTATCAAGGTCTTCTGTAACAAGTCCATAAGACTTTGGAAGGGCTAAAGCAGGGATATTTTTGAGATTTTCAACTTCATTTTGTTGGGAAATGGGGAAAGAAAAAATTTGGTTGGTTAGGTCTGTTTCTATTTGCATCACCCATGCCCGCTTGATGGATTCCCCAAGCAAAGGGATTTTGAAACTAATTTTGGTCTTCTGAGGAAGCTTAAAAAATGGCCAGATTAGGAAATGCATCAACAAAGGGGTTTGGCTCTTTTTCTTCTTCTTCGTTCCTTGGCAGATTTGGAAGCTCTTCTAGTTGGAATGGATCAGGATTATTAGGAAGGAATCTCCCATAGGAATCTCTTCTCCTTCCTCTATGCATGTGGTATCAACTCACTATCAGCCAACTCACACAAAGAATTGGTAAAGAGTAAGGGGGGTCATTACTTCCTAAATGAGGGGTATGATAAGAACAATTTTTAGAAATACTACAACAAGAAAACTATCAATGACTCCAAAGAACTTCCTAGTTTAACAACATCCCCGACAACAACGCCACAAAATGTTGGCCTCCTACAATGATTTAACAACCAGGCCTTTACAACCATGATTCAAAGATTGAACATCTAACCTGAATAGCTATTTCAATCATCATGAAGGTGCATTTAACTTGTCAACCCAGGGACGTGAACTTGAAATGGGTCAGCAAGTATGTGCACTAGGAACCCAAAGTAGCCATTTTTATTCTACAACTAAGAAAGACACAATGTTGAAAGTAAAGTGCTTAGAAAGGAATAACATAAATTCCAATCATCAATAAACAACTACATTAAGCTGAAATGCATGACAAAAATGAAAATCTAAACAAACAAACAAGAAACTACTTTGTCTGCTTTGGCTACAGGAACAGTCACATAATGGAATTCTAGTGGTTGTAGGAATAGTCGGTGCTAGATTCTTAACTAGTTACTGAAAAAAAAGTAATGTTGAATTAATACTAAACTAAAGGACAAATTACTCACCAAGTGGGCCCCCTTGGATAAGTATCCTCCAAACTAATGAAAACTCAAATGCTCAAACTCAAAATTTTATTTTATTCACTGGAATCATGAGTACAAAAGAGTAGAATAACTGTATTATTGAAAAACTTAAGAGTGCAAGTACAATATCAAATCATGCAACCTTGTGAGAAGGAGCATCTGATCCTTATTTATACTAGCAACTAAACAAGACAATTAACTCCACGAACTGGGAGGTTGCCACTTTAGGGAAAGCAGATAAAGTGGGGTGGCAGTTATGCATGCATGGAATCTGGTCAAACATGCATTTCCAACCATAGATTTAGCATTGTATGTAGTTTAATTGCTACCTTGATGGTTTGTACAGGTGCTTGTCACTCTAGAATGTCAACATGCTACTCTTGTGGAAGATTGTGCCTTGAATTCCTCCAATAGGAAAAATTTGAATTTTCAAATGTGAAACAATGTAAAAAGGTCATAACTGTGTATGGGAATAATCTATATCCAGTGATTATTTTTGAAATATGGGTCAAATGTCTGGCATTGTATAAGGGTATGTTTAAAATGTAAAGGGGTCTGTATTTTGGAAACTCATAGGTTGAAATAGTCATACAGGTGTATGCTTTGTTACTATTATTGGGACAATTATGTAAAAGCTTTTTGTACTTCATCGAGCTACAGCCAGAGGTTTTCTTCTTGGTTCTTTCCTATTGGTATGCTCATTTGAACTAGGTTTTGTAATATCTCCTATTTATATATAATAAATTACAGTGGCTTGCCATTTGTGCCATTTTTTTTAAAAGGTCATGTGAAGGTCATTTCCAATGTAATTGGGTCTTTGATCTTATAGATTAAGGAGTTAACTCTCTTTTGAAAGAGATTTGAGGTCATTTCATCAAGAATAAAAGTTTTGAGAGCATATTTACAATGACCCAGCCTGAAAACCTCCATTTAGGGGTTTGAGAGTCTAATCAACAATTCAACACTACTCCATCAACTTAGGCATGTTAGATTGGTGGAGTAGGTTAGTTTAGGATGTGTTTAGTGTGTGTTGGTGTGTGGGTATGTTGACAGGTGTAGGCGAAGACAAGTATACAAAGTTTGGCTGCTACCCCTACAGAAAATACAAAATTTTCCATGAAAATGGGTGGCTAAGGATAGGGTTTTAAAGAAATAGCTTTTGTATAGGCTTGGAGATGGTGAAGATAGTATGTGCAAACCAATCCCAATATGTTTGAAGCATTTTTTTAGAGGCTTGGAGTAGGTTCCTTTGAAATAGATGCTTCAAACTAGCACTCTTTTACTGTCCAAGACCCCAAAATAGGCCCATTTTACAAAGAGACTCATATTTCAACACTTCCCAAACCTGAAATTTTGATGGGGCAACATTAAATAGCCTACCAAACTACCAAAACCACTTTTTTTTGGTGAGATACGCTTTCTAAAGCTCTATTTCAACAAACCCTCATTTTTATCAACTTTCATGAGGTTTTTAAGGAAATAAACTTTTCTAACCTTGCCACACCCTATAAACTCATCAAACATGTCTATTAGGACCTGCACAAGCTTGATCCAACCTTAAATCTTGTTTCCCCCACGTTTCATTGACATTAGCATGTTGTAACCACCATTTTTCACCTAATTTCACTCATTTTTCTCATGCATGGCAACTCGCCAACTCAACTATAGACCTTTCTAACTCTTTAAACCCACATAGTCACCTTATATAGTCGTAATAACATCTACCATGGCCATACCATCTAGCTACAAACCGTACAATAGATTGTTTCCTTTTAGCACTTTGGACTCTTAAGGGAAATCGTTGGTCCAATGTAGCTCAAAGTGATTCGATGTATTTGGGTGCAAAGGAGGACCATCCCTAGCATAAACCTACCCATCCAGACATGTTGGAATAGTTTGTTTGGTAGTATGAGTTGCAGAACGAAAGTTGTGCCACTTTGCAACTTAAATTGCTTGCATTTGACAACTTTTCCCTCAACTGAAAACTCGTCACCACAGGAAAACACCTCCGAGATAGAAAAAACCAAGAGAGATTATTGTAGAGGGTCACAACACAATCTCACAGCCTTAGATAGAGAGTTTGTAAGCATCCCAATTTCTGAGAAATAACCCTTCAAAGATTGCTGCCTTTTAGCACTTTGGACTCTTAAGGGAAATTGCCAGTCCAATGTAGCTCAGAGTGATTGGTGTATTTGAGTACAAAAGAGGACCATCCCTAGCATAAAAAAACCCATTTGCATGTGTTGGAATAGTCTATTTGGTTGAACAGGTTGCAGAACGAAAGTTGCACCACTTTGCAACTTTACACTGCTTTCATTTGACAACTTTTTCCTCAACTTAAAACTTGTCACCACAGGAAAATGCCTCTGAGATAGCAAAAAACTGAGAGGTTATTTTAGAGGGTCCCAACATGATCCCATAGCCTTAGATGGAGAGTCTGTAAGCATTATAGTTTCTGAGAAACAACCCTTCAAAGATTGCTACCTTTTAGCACTTTGGACTCTTAAGGGAAATCATCGGTCCAATGTAGCTCATAGTGATTCGACGTATTTGGGTGCAAAAGAGGACCATCCCCTAGTGTAAACACACCCATCCAGATGTGTTGGAATAGTTTGTTTGGTTGTATGAGTTGCAGAATGAAAGTTGCACCACTATGCAACTTTACATTGCTTGCATTTGACAACTTTTTCCTCAACTAAAAACTCATCACCACAGGAAAACACCTCCGAAATAGCAAAAATTGAGAGAGGTTATTGTAGAGGGTTCCAACATGATCCCATAGCCTTAGAGGTTATTGTAGAGGGTCCCAACATGATACCATAGCCTCAGACGGAGAGTCTGTAAGTGTCATGGTTTTTGAGAAATAACCCTTCAAAGATTGTTTCCTTTTAGCACTTTGGACTCTTAAGGAAAATCACCGGTCCAATGTAGGTTAGAGTGATTCAGCATATTTGGGTGCAAAAGAGGACCATCCCTAGTGTAAAAATACCCATTCAGATGTGTTGGAACCGTTTGTTTGGTCGTACAAATTGCAGAATGAAAGTTGCACCACTTTGCAACTTTAAATTGTTTGCATTTGACAACTTTTCCCTCAACTGAAAACTCATCACCATGGGAAAATACCTCTAAGATAGCAAAAACTGAGACAAAAAGTTTGTAGGCATCATAGTTTCCGAGTAACAGCCTGTCAAAGATTGCTTCCCTTTTGCACTTGGGACTCTTAAGGGATGTCACTGGTTGAACGTAGCTCAGACTACTTCGGCTTGTTTGGGTGCAAAAGGGGACCATACCTAACCTAAACATACCCATTTGAATGTGTTGGAATAGTTGGTTTGGTCGTGTGAGTTGCAGAACAAAAGTTGCAAAAAAAACTTCCTGGTTGCCAGTGGTATAATTACCATAACTTATTCAAATCTCCATAAAATTTGACCAAACCAAAGGCATTTGAAAGCTAACTCAATTATCTAACCATACCACACATGTGAAAATCATAATAAGGCTGTATAGACCATACAAAAGAAAAAGAACAACACTGGACGTTGAAAAAACACAAAAATCTTCTTCCTCAAAGATGCAAATTCTTATTTTCAACTTCTCCAACCCTGAGGTCATGTTTACAAGATTTATTTATGCCCTTACAAGTAGTTTTCAGCCTCCAACTGAACTCCAATGCTAATTTTCGTGCGAAAAAAAACCATGAGACCATAGCTTGTTGCATACTATTATGCTTTGATAGATTTTTTCCAAGCATCCACAACCTGTTCGAAAGTACTTGTTTTAGGATTTTAGCCATAGTAGCAAGGCAGTGAACAGTTTGAAAAAATGCTTTGGTAGACATGTATGAAAAATGAGGTAGCATAGACAAGGTAGTGCATTGTTTGAAAAAAAGCCTGAAAGAAATGTGGTCTCATGGTGATAGAATGACATGATGAATGTCATGACAAGAAAATTGCTATGGATTGTCATGGCATTCCACCACCATGAGACCGCATTTCTTTGAGGCAATTTTTCAACCAGTTCACTACCTTGTCTGTTATTGCTTACTATTATGCTTTGATAAAAATTTTCCAAGCATCCATAGCTTGTTCGAAATCACTTGTTTTAGGCTTTTAGCTATAGCAGCAAGGCAACAAACTATTTGAAAAAATGCTTTGGTAGACATGTATGAAAAATGTGGTAGCATAGACAAAATTTTGAAAAAAATGCCTCAAAGAAATGTGGTCTCATGGTGATGGAATGCCATGACGAAAGCCATGACAAGCGAATTGCTATGGATTGTCATGGCATTCCATCACCATGAGACCTCATTTCTTTGAGGAATTTTTTCAAATAGTTCATCACCTTGTCTATGCTATTGCTTACGATTATGCTTTGATAGAATTTTTCCAAGCATCCATAGCTTGTTCAAAAGAACCTGTTTTAGACTTTTAGCCATAGCAACAAGGCAATGAATTGTTTGATAAAATGCTTTGGTAGGAATGTATGAAAAATGTGGTAGCTTAAGGTAGTTTAAGGTTGGAATAAGGCCATGATGGGACATAATGTCTTATTTTTATCTTATTTGGGTTTAGTGGAGTCATTGGTGCAAAAATTGCCAAACATGCAAAATCATGCATTGGTTGCATGTTCTAGTTTTGGAAGAAATGGGGTCTTCATTATGTATACATTGAAAGTAGTGGGTTTTTGCATGTAGAAGTTGTTGATGCCTTCTTAAAAGGCTAGTAGATGTTTTGTAATATAAAGACTTGAATAATATAAAAAAAACTTGAATACTAAACTCTATTTTTGCTCTAAAATTCTGTATTTTTCATAAAAATCAACACTTTTCAATCTTGTACAAGGTCGTATAGCTTCTATTTTCTCAAAGGCCATTGGGATCTTGTGGAGGAATGATCTAAGGTTGATATGCATTCATTATTTGGTAGGTTCATCACTTTCAAAGCTTCTGAGAGCTAGTTTTCTTCTTGCAGATTTGTACCCTTGAAATAAGGGTTTCAATGCCTTCTTAATGAAAAAATGGCCATTCCATCTATTGTATCAACTGTAGCTCGATGGAATGGCCATGGTAGATTTTAATAGGTTTTCAAATGTGTCTTAGTAAGTTTTCAAGAGCTGTGAAGGTATGGAAGTGGGTTGGTGTGTTGCCATGCATGACAAAAATGAGTGGTTTTAGGTGAAATATGGTGGTTTTAGTAAGTGATTGTCTATGAAACTTGGGTGCAGAAAATTTTAAGGTTAGATTAAGTTTTTGTAGGATTAAATAGTCATTTTTGAAGAGTTTTTAGAGAGTGGGATGCTTGGGAACATTTTTTCCCATAAAAACCTCATGAAAATGGCTCAAAATGAGGGTTTAGTGAAATAGTGTCTTGGGAAGTGTATCTTCGAAAACTAATTATGTATTTGGTGGTTTGGGTGACTGGTTAATGCTTCCCCATCAAAATTTTAGGTTGGGGAATATTTTAAACATGAGTCTCTTTGTAAAATGGGCCTATTTGGGGGTCTAGGATAGTGGTAGAGTGCTATTTTGAAGCTTGTGTTTCAAAGGAACCTATTGAAGATTTGTAGTATGTTGGTGTTGGGAAAAAGGGGTATTTGAAAATTCCAAGGGTTGGCTGGTTGAGTTAGTCCTTGGTGTGAAAAGTGAGCAAAATAGGTCTGCAGACCTACTAGAAAGAGTAGCCGGTTGTAGTGAAGTGCACCCTAAGTTGGGTTGTGAACCAAGTTGTTGTTTGAATCCACTTTAGTTGTGTTTGAGTTGATAAAAAACCACCTGTATCTTGCATCAAAATTCCATGACAATCAACAAGGTAGTGAACTATTTCAAAAAATGCCTCAAAGAAATGAGGTCTCATGGTGATGGAATGCCATGACAAGCAAAAGCAATTTTAATTCTCATGGAATTCCATCACCATGAGACCTCATTTCTTTGAGGAATTTTCTCAAACAGTTCATTTCCTTGTCTATGCTATTGCTTACTATTATGCTTTGATAGAATTTCTCCAAGCATCCATAGCTTGTTTGAAAGCACTTGTTTTAGACTTTTAGCCATAGCAACAAGCCAGTGAATTGTTTGATAAAAAGCTTTGGTAGACATGCATGAAAAATGTGGTAGCATAGAAAAGGAAGTGAACTATTTGAAAAAATGCCTCAAAGAAATGTGGTCTCATAGATTGCAATGACAAGCAAATGCAATTGACAACTACTCCAAGTTATTAGTTATGCAATGTGAAGTAATTGCATCACTACTTAGGTTGACTTTGTAAAAACTATATTGTAATTGAAATTTTTTCATCTATCAACATCCAGTTGTTAGTTATGCAATGTGAAGTAATGCTTTGAGTTTGAAAGATGTACAATGCAATGTAATCAACGATATGAATATAAACTACAAAAATCTATTTTTTATAATTCTTTAGTTAAAATCTTTATTTTATTTGCTCTCTATATCTTCATGCTATGGAAATGCCTTTCAATTTCAAAATAAAAGTTTTTTCCTCTTGTTCTACAATTTTTTACAATTTTTTTTAAATCTGATTTTTTTAAAAATCTTATACTTTTGGTTTGCCAAATTTTTCCCGAAAAGATTTTTGCTGCTATGGTTTAAACTATATAATATAACCATAATATAACTAAGCAATATATGATATAATTTAACTAGATTATTCATTATTTTTTATTGTGAACTATATGATATTTAACCATTATTTTTTATGATATTCTACATTGATATTTAACCATTGCTCAAGATTAAATTTTTGAAGAGTTTAAACATACACATGAGGAACAAGTTATTTCAATTGTCAACTTTTATATATAAAATTATCCAATAATCAAGTGTATGTCCATATACAAAAATTGCATCAACGCCAACTCAAACAAAGTTTTACAAAATGTGGCATATGCCATCTCAATATCTATTCAAAATATACATGCCAAAATGTCCATCTCATCCTAAACTACTAGTGGATCATCAAAATGGAGCCTCTTTGAAGCACTCTTTGGCTCTAAAGGTAGCTGCACAAGAAAAATTCAAACCACAATTGATATTAGTTATATTATATAATTTAAAATTGAATAATTAACATCAAAATCAATATACATTGAATTTTAATTGAACTCTAAAATTGAAATCTCGATTACCTCATATATACGTCTCTTCAAAGGGTCAAGAGTCCTAGAATACGCCCCTCTCAAAGAACCAATCAAACCAAATTTTGCAATGTCACTCTATATATGTGAACAAAAACATAAAATTGATACAAGTTAGCATACAATTGTTGGTAATAGGAACATATTTACCAAACAAAAAATAAAATAAACACATACCTCTTTAGGCATCTCTTTTCTTTATCTCCTTTAGGTGTTTTGGCACCTCCTCCTTGAGGTGTTTCAACACCTACTTCTTGAGGTGTTCCAACACCTGCTCCTCTAGGCATTGTGACACTTGACAAGGATGTGTAGCTCTTATTCGCCTGTACATAAAAATGAAAAGTATATGAAACTACCAATCTATGTTGATGTATGTATAATCACTATAAGATCTTAAAAATATTAATTCAATCGAATTTGAGTTCAATTACCTTTCCCTTATCTACCATTGTACCTCCATAGTCTAGAAAACGTTGCACCTCGCTTGCACTAGGTGTTTCCTACAGGAGGAAAATAAGATAAAACATGTAAGTTAATATATAATTTCATTAATGACAAACAAGTATATAATAAAAAATTGTAAACGAGTGAGTGCAAAAATATATACCACATGCATGTCGAGGCCAAATGAAATGGCCCTGAGGGTGCTATCAGTAACCTGTGTAATCTCCTCCTCAGACATCAACTGTTAAATAGACCATGCAAATAAATATTAGTACTTGATACTATCTCTTATAAATATTCATTTAAAAACAAATGCAAGTTATGAATTTACAACTTAAATATTACTTGTGTAACTATTCCAATGTCCCCCTCTCTAGCAGGAGAGGAATCTACAAGGTGTGTTCCAATCCCATGTGTCTGTTCTCCTATAACGTCCACATCATGGAGGTCATAATCAAAAGTGTCCAAGGGATGCTCAACGGGCTATATAAGAGGACCCAAGCATATTTGGTGGCACATAGTGCAAGTATGTGGCACATAGATAGGTGGACCTGAGGAGGATGATGCAGCAACACTCGATCCATCACCAACATCACTAGCATGTGGCTGAGCTACTGTAGCAATATGGGAAACCAAAAGACCACTCAAAGAATGAATAGCCTGAATAGTTTGTGTGGCTGCATCCTCGATAATATATGGATGATGTACTGGAGGTGGCTGAGGAAGGGGAGGAGGGGGAACATATGATCCTTGGACTACTCTAACTGCCCCTAGTCTATTCTAGGGCATACCTCCACCGACGCCTTGGAAGGGTTTGATGTCAAAGTAATTGACATGATGCCCTAACACAAACTCAGCGTATAATTTTTTAATAAAGTAAAATGGTACATCACTATTGTTGTTGGGTGCTTTATCAAAAACCATCCACCAACGATCCCAAAAGTTATCTACAATGTCCTTATTCATGCACCATTTTATAGAAAGTTTTGGTTTATTAACATTAACTAGCAGATCGGTGCGTGGGCTAACAAATAAAGAGGATATTTGGGCTTTTGTTATTTCAAGATCTTTCACCTCTTCATAAGACAATCCATAGGAGTAATATTCCCTCATGGTTTCTCGCCACGAAAGAATGGCATTATGTTGGCTAGAGAGGGTTTCTATATTTTTAATTATTTCTTTCAATGTGTTTGTCATCTTGGATAATTGAGGGATTGTCTTATAAGTTACATCACAAATGCCCCTCAATTGCTCTAACTTTTGACCAATTAACTCTTCAATTGATTGGCGTAGAGGTGGTGGAGAGTTTGACATTTGTGGATTTTGATTCTCAGCCATAATACCTTATTGAAGTTCAAAATTAACTAGTTTATATATCTTAAATATAATCTATATAAAATATGCTGAGATATATCTATTATTATTATTATTACATTGATTTTTTTGATTTTGATTTTATTGCCTTTTATATAGTGATTTTATTTATTTGTTTTTTCTAAAATGGATTGTTTATTTTTTTTTTAATTTTTGAAATGTAATTATTATTAAAATGATTATTATTTATTTTGTTTTTTCTAAAATGTTTTTTCACTTATTGTTTCTTTCTAAAATGAGTTTGTTTTTGTGTTTTTATTATGACAGATTATGTTGACTTCCTATAGGCACCGTGCTGACATTGTTGGGCTATGCCTCTTGGCATAATTAATCTAATTGAAATTACATAAGATAAATGAAATTATTGTAAAAAACTATAGTTTTTAATAAAAATCCATAAAAAACCCTAGTTTTTAATAAAAATCCATAAAAAAACACTAGTTTTTAATAAAAATCCATAAAAACTCTAGTTTTAATAAAAATCCATAAAAAATCCCTAGTTTTAATAAAAATCCACAAAAAAATAGTTAAAATTATGCAAAACTAATACAAAAATTGATTAAAACAAAAAAAAACCAAAAAATTACCTTGCAAATTGGATATCAACTCAAATCTGATATCAGATACACCTCACGTCACTCCCACTATGCTTTAAAATGGTTAAAATGGTTAAAAATGGTTGCGACTGGGTATATATACCCAACCCAAATCGGATATCTGATATGTGATACTTTGGCTTGGGCATTGCTTTGGAGCAATGTACTGACACCCAACCTAAAAAAAAGTCAACTCCATATTTTCATGTTTTTTGGTGAATGCATAATGCTACTTTTTTCATATCGCCACTTTTTGGCCCATCATGATCCTACACATACCCCACGGTTTAGCCGCTATAAATGTTCGAAAGTGAAGATTTAGTTAGAAAAATTAGTTCAGTGTCCAGTTTGGCCAAAAATTGTAAACCAGTATTGTGGAATCACCCTACAACTTGTTGATTACTAAAATTTAACCTTTCGATTACTAAAATTTGACATTCTAATTATTGAAATTTGACTAAGTCAAAATTATAAGATGTTCCAAAAACTAGAATTTGTACTATAACTCATAAAGATGTGAAACCACTTTCAAAAATTTTGAAACTATATACATGAAATATAACTTAAAGTATACAAAAGTAAATTTCCATATGTAAATATCAACTTATACATATGGAAATTTACTTTCTTATACTTAAATGTTTATTTCATGTATATAGTTTCACTAAAATAGGAGAAAGAGAAAGAGTTTTTTTAATGCAAAACATAACACGGGCATGTTATAACACGCTCACATTTTGTGCAATCATATAACATGCTCACCTTATGGATTAGTAATGACTGAGCCTAGGATCAACCACTACCAACCCATAGCGTGAGCATATTTCATTGTAACACACTTGCATGTTCTCTATTTCGAGACCAAAAAGTGGAGTGGTCACTTTTTGGTCCCCCATCTTCTTGCACTTACCCAAATCTCAGTTCATTTTTTTGCTAAGGAATCCAATCAAATAGGGAGGAGGAGGATGATAAAACTAACTCTGTTGATAGGGAAGAGGCTAAAAGTGTGCCATAAAGTGTGAAGGAGATGAAGAGCCCTAGTTTAAATGTAAGGTGATCTCACATGCTTGCTAGCTACACAAACCCTAACTTTAGCATTCATGAAACCTCCAGTCATTTGACATATAGGGAGGAGAATAAATAAGAAAAACAAAGATGATGATGAGGAGAAAGTGGATGTTGAAAATGAGGGCTCAAGCTTGTTCCTTGAGTTGAATGCAATATTCTCGAATTTTTAATTTACTCAAACACCACCCTTATTGTGCAACTTGACCAAGATACCTACCCCAAGTGCATTCAAACTATTATAGATGTTACTACCTTGAAGAATTGAGTTGATGAGCTTTAAGGGAAGTTGAGAGTCATCTCTCGCTTCACCTTGAAAGGTATGCATCACTTGGTTCCCACCTTGTGTTCTTTGTTGGATAAAGATTTTAAAAGTTGTGAGACTAAAAGGGAGCTAACACCAATACAAATAATAGGGAACTGTTTAAATTCCTCAAGGAGGATTAGAATAATTTTTTTGATTAGTTTAGTGCTCACTCTATTTTTATTTAATTTATTTTTTAAAACTTTGAACTTGTTGGTCCACTATGCTATTATAGTGTTGTTTCTAGCATGTGGTTATTGTGATCTATTTTTTTTGTGTGTTGTTTTTTTTCCCTAGGGGCCTTTGGTGTAAAGGGTACAACACCCTAAATTGCTTCCCATATAATAAAAATAAATAATCAATTAAGTTAACCACTTTTTTTAGAAAAGCTTAAATTGAAAAATAAACTAAATTTTATTTTTCAAAATTCATAAAATATTTATTATCTTGTTGTGAAAGACAATTAATTAAATTATAGCAATTTTAATAAAAATGAATTAGGGTTGGGGGGCCTAGCTTAATTGGCTAAAGCATCTTGTTGTAGGTAAGTGGTCACGAGGTCTAGTCTCCCCCCCCATCCTTATGGTATTGGAGGGCGTGTTGTGTTAGTGTCACCAGTCACATGAAAAAGTTTACTAGGCACATTGAAAAAGTTTACTAGGCACATTGCAGTTTATAGGGGGGCTACCTGCTACCTAAAAAAAATTAAAAAATGAATTAAATAAAACTAAATGTTCATTTAAAAATAATTCAACAATTACTAAATATAATTTTAGAGTAAATTAAAGAATAAAATTTAATATAAAAACAACTTTTCTATCATATTTTCCTTATTTGCATGTAAATAATTTCCATATTATAAAATTAAACTAAATTGTAATTTTTAATTCACATTTATTATTAATTTTTTAATTGTTAAAAATAATTAAATAAATTATTCTAATTATCCAATATTAATAAATTAAATAAAAATAAATGTTCATTTTAAAATAATTTGAAAAATATTAATTATAATTTAAGAATAAATTAAGAGCTAAAATATAGGTATAAAAATAATATTTCTATTCTATTTTTCTTCTTTGCATGCAATCCATTTCATATTTTATTTCTTCTATTTCTATTTGCGAGATTATAGTGAAATTACATGGATTATTATTCTCTTCAATAATCGTTTGTGATTTTTGTAGCTTAGCTACAAAGAAGGATTGCATTCAACCATCAATGGTATCCTTACCAATACAACTCTAATTTTTTTTATTTTTTATTTTTTTAATATTACTACTATAGAGAATTTAGGGAATATGGAGAGATACACTCATATAGAGGGATGATTCATTATGATTTTTTTAAAACAAGGTCTTATAAACCTTCAATAGGTGTAAAGTATATGATCATGCCCTCTATTAACATCTTTACAACTTATGGAAAAAAGAAAAATGAGCATCCAAACATGGCATCAATGTTAGTAAAAAATAAAAGATAGAGGAATCTAATTAAATGTTAAGGCTACAACTACCTAGGTAGTCAAATATGAAAAACATGGGAGTATAAAGAATGCACACAATTTGTTAAACAAAATGTATCTCATTACAAAATGCACGATATAGAAAATTATCATGACCTTTTTAACAAAATTCCTTAAATAACTTTCTCATAAATACAAAATCTAGAAGGATTGGGTAGATACATTTAACTATTTGATAAAAATACTTAATGAAATGCCAATATTACATATTATACAATTAGTTTCAAATGATTATGAATCCATTGAATACATACTCTTTTATTTCTAAATATATTTCAATAAATATTTAGTTAAAAAAAATCACATGGTTCCAAATTAATAACCAATTTAGTTTCAATTAATTAAGACCTCTTTTATCAAGATTTGTGCACCCAAGAGTTGTACAAACTCACAAATGAGCTCCAACTCATAATAAATTTCTTTTTCTTCAAATAGTAGATGAGAAGAATTTGGATTTACCTAGTTAAAAATGAGCTCATTTTTTAGTTTAATTATTTCAATCCAAATGTACCATTATGATTTACCTAGTTAAAAATGAGCTCATTTTTTAGTTTGATTGTTTCAATCGAAATGTAGCATTGTGATTTATTTGGTTAAAAAGTGATCAATTTGTTCTATTTATACATTTTGGCATTCCAATTAAAGTTTAAAATTTAATACTTTCTAAAAATATTTTTTCCTTTTTTACCCTATCTTTTGCTATTTTTATAGCAAGCGGTTAGATTAGGAATAGATCATCAAACATATTGAATATCAATTTTTATAAAAGTGTTTCCAACATTAGAAAATTATCAAATTTCATAAAAGAATTTCACTAGACTGAAGGTGAATAATATAATAAATATCTTTATCCTTTACATCTAACCCTTATTGCAGATTCTAGTAGAACAACTATTCAAGTCCCTTTGTGAGAATGTAACAAAATATTATGATCTATTGAAGTATCCAATGAATCAAGACCTGGTTATAGAGATCCTGAGGTAGTTAGCTTTTATTTTAGGATTTGATTTCTTTCAAGAGAGATGTGAATTCATTTTGGATTACCATTTAAATTGAGAAGTTTCAAAACACCCATTAACAACATGTAGTGATGAAGTGTGAAGTTTGTACGATTATGCACTTACAAAAGGTTAAATTTTTGGACATAGGAAAGAAGGTTGCATATATAAATAAGAAAGAAAAGATGAATATATATACAAAACATAAATACCACAATATACAAAACATTTTTATTTCTTCATAAATATTTACCAAATGACTAGAGGCCAAATGCATAGTTATGTAGCTTTTTCATAAAATAATACAATGATATATAAAATATTTTTCTTAAAAGGCTTGAATGCTAGAATGGTAGAGTTCTAACAATAAATCATCTTTTTCTCTTTTTGAATGAACAAATTGTATATTCATAGAAGATGAAAGATGAGAAATCTAGAAAATCTAAGGTAAAAGGAAAAAATACCTAAGAAAGAAAAAATCTCAAAGTGATGATATGTGATTTATTATTTTTTCTCCAAATGAAAATGCATTAATTGGGACAACATAAGAGAGAGAGGATTCCAAGACCCTTCCAAATGTGTTTGTGGTGTTAATGAGGAATGCTTTACTCATCTCTTTTCTTATTATTCTTTTTCTAAGGGTCTTTGGAGGAAACGCTAGCACATTTAGGACCAACCTCTTGTTCATTCTACCTCTTTATCTATAGTTTGAGATATCCTCCTAATCCTACTTCTACTTCCATTTGGTGGCCTAGGGTATTAGTCCTACCTTTATTCTTTGACAAATTTGGCTGGAAACAAATTGTTAGATCTTCTAAGGTCATCATCTAGTCTTATTGGGTGTGTTTGGAAAAATATTTTAGACTTGATAAAATAAAATATGGTGGCTAAGTGTTATATGGATGAATTCTTAACAACCTTTGTTATTCAAATTTTGAGGCGACTTAATTTGGGTCATATGATTAGATCTATTCCTTTTGGCTCTATGCACAAATAATTTAATAAAGTGAATAGAGTTGGTAAATGGTCTCCTCTACATTTTTTTTCTAAATTAACACTGATGATTTTTTCATGACAAATCAAGTGCTATGGGGATAGATGGAGTTGGACGAGATAGTGTTGATTTGGTTCACTTCTTTTCCTACTATTACAAGTATTGACAGTAACAATTAAATGGAGGCTTGGGTACTCTTTGTGGCTCTTAAAAAAAATTGTGAACTTGGTTGGAAGAATATATTTTTTATGGGATGGATTCTATTCAATTTTGGTATTCCTTCTAAATAGTGGAAGATTTCTAGTCTTCTTAAAAGTTGGCTTTTTATGTTGAATTGATTCTTCACCTTTCATGAAATTTTGAGCCAATACCCTTTGTTCATATCCCTAGAGAATGGAATGTTTTCATGAATTATTTGGCCTACTAGACCTCTTATATTAATTGCACTTGGAAGGTCACATATTGGGTATCCCTGTCCTCTACTCAATCTTTGTAGTTTCTTCAGCTCCTTCATAATGATTTGGTTTAATTTATCTAGATTTTTTTTTTTCAATATGTTAATTTCATAGGTTTAACTATTTCTTTTGATTCTTAAATATGATAGATTTGTAATAAACGTTGTTCAATCTTTATCCTTTAAAATTTAATAACAATTATTATTGCTTTGAAATCATTATGTAATTTTTCTATAATTCCTTAATTAATATAATTATCTTCTTAAAAATTATATATAATAAAATAAAATAAAAACCATGAAATAAACTTGAGCTAAATAAATACGTAGCATATACAATAGTAAGATTGGCTATAAAATGTCAATAGTGACATAGTGCGATGGTTAAGTTGTTGTGTTGTCATTCTTGTCATCAATGTGCAAACCCTATTGAGATGTGCAAACCCTATTGAGATGAAATTGTTGAGAATTTATATTAGGAGTGAGGTCCCCCACAAAAGACCAAAATGATGATGATAATAAATTACAGACCAAAAACATACAAGGAGAATCCCACGGGTGGTGATAGCAAGGTCCCTTCAACCTTCCCATGTATATGCGCTATAAATAGACAGATGATTGAGATCTATTTAAACTGAAGAAAGCAAGGAAGACAAAACAACGTATTCCCAATAGCGTAGTCTTCCCCTTCTCCCAACGAAATGGGGTTTGCCAAATGACGGTTCAAATCGCCTCCTCTCAATGATTTTGGCTGCAACTGCCATGCAATTTCTCAGTTGGGTATAATCTGGACGATAGAATCACCACAACTTGGGGGCTTTCATCGCTTTCAGCCGAGTACAATCAAATTTTTGAAGGAATAGGTGAAGTCAAAAGAATCTTTCACCATGCTTGTTTTGTTAACATTCTGATCAGAGTAGAACGCGTATGAAACACATTTCAGTAATTTGGCTGTATTTTGGGCTGTTCATAAAATTTGCAGCGACGGGCCGCTAAAGGCATAACCACAATAATCTAGTGAGCGATGCATATCTTTTGGTATCTTGTTTCTTTGATTTGATTAGATAATGGGTGATTGAAATCTTGTTTCTTGGTGTATATTGTGGAGCTGTAGCAATTAAAAATCTCCAAGGCCTTGGCTGTACACTGTAAGCACACAGACCCACCACATTTCTTTATGTTATTTCTTGTTATAATTAAATCAAACTGGTAAGGATTTAGGTTTTTGTTAAATTTGAGGCATTCTTGCAGCAAATATGGCGGCGCTGAGGATAAATGACCGTGTGCAAGCATTTCATATTTCAGACGAAAGTTCCCAATCCGTGGAAGTAGAAAATGAGGCTGACTTTGATCTGAGAATTTATGTCAATCAAATTCAACAATCAATGGCAGGTGAAGATGAATTGGGTTTTCATGTGCTATCAGCTATTGACGAACTTAACTGTGGAGATCCAGAAAGACAGTTTGCAGCTCTGGTTCAGCTCCCAATAGTGTACAACTTTAATGATGAAGATATCAACGAAGGACTTGTACCTATTTTGGTTGATTATCTTAGAAAAGCAGATTGGCCGCAGCTTCAGATTCATGCAGCTCGCATCTTAAGGTATTTGGGCAAGAAAAACATATTTGTTTTGACCAATACTCAGGCAGCACCTGAGTTTGTGAATCTTGTGGAATCTCCCAACGAAGATGTGCAGCAGCAGGCACTTTGGGCATTATCCCATATTGTGGACAGGCATGTGGAGTGCTCCGACGGTATCACTCTCAATGAAAGGCTATTCTTTATTCTAAAGATTTACTTCCGCCATCGCCACAAAGTTCGGTTTACCCTGTTCCGGGATGCCCTGTTACTAATGTTAAGAATTGCACGGTGGGAACCCATTGACAAGACAATTGATTTCCTTCAATGCTTGAAGCCTCTTCTTGAAATGGAGCAAGACGAGGAATTGCTGAAAGAGGTTTGCACGGTTGTTTTGCAGTGTTCTGAGGGAGAGCTCGAGCGTAAAGAGGCTATTGAGCAAACTGGCGTTTATCCAAGACTTGTGAAACTTGTCTTTCATTCCTGTCCGGATGTTGTGCGACCTGTGATGGAAACCATTGCAAGGATTGCACGGATTGGAATTTATGATGAAATTCTAAGCAGCAAAGTCCTGTCCCGAATCTTGTCAATCTTGTCAAGGGAGGACAGTACAGATACAATGAGAGAGCTTCATATCCGAGCTTGTCAGATAATCTCCGGTATCACAAGAGGCTCGCAGAATGATATAGACCTTCTAATTAAGGCAGATCTGTTTCCTACGCTTGTGGGATTCCTCGGCGCAGAAGCGCAAGGCGAAGTAAAGAAAGAAGCAGCTTACGCTATCTGTAATGCAATTTGTGGTGGGAGGGAGGAGCAGGTAGAGTATTTTGTAGATCTTGGGTGTCTAGAGGTGGTGGGTGATCTTCTCACACCTGAGGACCTTGTGCTTACAAAGGCTTGCCTTCAAGGCATCGAGAACATGTTAAGGGTTGCAGTTGGCAGCCATAAATACACAAATCTTTTAACCAGTACCCATATAAGGACAAAAATTAATGAGCTGAATATATTCAAGAATTCTTGGGATTTTTATGAAAATGACATCTACATACAAGCAAAAAGGATTCTTGATACTTATCTTGTACCTTGCCCAGATTCAGGTGACGATACAAAGAAATCGAACGATGAAGATTGGGAGGATGTTTGTTCAGATAGGGAAGCTATTTCGAATATTAAGGGAATTTTGGAATCCTATGGACTTTAGAGTTTGAACTCGACCGCATACAGCTCAATTTCTTGTAATGCACAAGTTCAATGCCGAGGAAAAACCTTATTTGAATTTCATTCAGATATGCAAGCTGTGTCTTCTTTTTTATTCAAGATGTAATGTTTAATTTGGATGCAACTCAAGTATTGGTCGATTAATTATGTTTGAACATGGATTTTTTTGATTAAAAAAAAAAATTGGCCTCATACATTGACTTCAAATTTGTTCAGCAAAGCCAACCTTTCTTACGTCTGCATAAATCTTGTATAGCTCATAATATTTTGGTTGTTCTTAAATATATTCATTAATATTTAAGATGGTTTATTTTGTATGAAATTTGGTATATAGTATTATTCTATTTTAGTCTTAGTATCATTTATTTGTAGAAATTAATCTCAATCTTTTTTTTTTTTTTTACTTTAGTTTAAGTTTACATGTGTAGATTTGATTTACTATTCAGAGATATCAAATCTCAAATTTTTGAATTCAAAGTTTTAAGTTGTTTCTCTTCCCTACATTTTCACTAATCATTGTGAACCAACTAAAGTGTGAATAATTCTAAATTACATTCTACCATAATGTATTTAAAGAGTTTAACCTTCATTCAAAATGAATCATCTAAGAATAAAAAAAAGAATTTATTAGGTAATTTTAGAATTTAAGTGTAAAAGGATAAAAATAGTTACATCAAAATTACATCACCATCATTATAGGAGAATATTATACACTTGCCTCTTATGCTCAACCTTGATTCACCACCATTGAATTATTCCATCGAGATATCTTATTGAAAAGAAGATGACCATTGCAGTTCATATTCCTTAAAGTTGTTTCTAATCACCATCCATTCTTTATCAAATTCAAAGAATACACATAGAGGTGAATAAGTTTTAGACAAGAAAGCTATCAAATTATGTTCATGAATTATAAGTTAAATCCACAAGCATGTGGAAGTGAACTTGAAAGATACATAGTCAAAATTCTAATATAACAAGTTTTAAAAATATGGCATTTAAATGAATGAATTCTTGACATTTGAACATTAAAATTAGTATTAATTTAATATCTAAATACCCATACATTTTATTTATTTAATTAAATTCATATTATTTATATAATTTGATATCGATCTCAAATTATATATTTAAATTGATTAGTATTTAATTAACTTAGATTATGTATATTTTAAATAAAATTCCCATACAATAGCATAATTTTCAAGTAACTAAAAACTTGAACTTTACTTTAGAAGATTTAATACCTTTAAAAACATAATCATGTAGTGATGGAAAATGTATCCCTTTATATTTTCTCACTTGTTTGGGCCCTCCTAGTTAAATTGGTCTTAATTGTGCCTTAATTTAGTGTTATAAAATGTATTTATTTACACTTTCACACTAATTTAGGGCTCCCTTACTTAATTTAGCTTAATTATGCCTTAATTGGCCCATTAATTCATTTACCAAGCCTATTTAATTGCATTTTACAAAGAGAAAACCTGACATTCATTAACGTCTTAACGTAACACGTCACTTTGAGCAATGTGTGTCCTAGGTTTAGGGACGTGGGACCCATTTTTTCATGGGTGAATGGGTCCTTCCTTGACCTTAGGACCTAAATTTAAATTATGTTTTTGGTGGGATTTTGATATCTCTAAGTGTATATTCAGATGTCGGCTTGTGATATTTGAATTTTAGGAAATTGAGGATACATAACTATAAATACAAGGTTATTTTCTATGTTTCATACAGATTTTTTAAGTGTTCAATTACAAGAGATAAAGTGGTGATCAAAGACATTCAAGAGAAGATTTATCAGAGTTTTATTGCAACATTCAAGATCCAAATGTAATGTCAAAGTCTTCTTGCATCATGCATGTTCTTAGAGCTAATATGGTGATATAGGTTCCATGATCAAATCAAGTATTCAAAGCCATTATTTCAAGCAAGATTTAAGGTTCAAGATCCACATCCATTGAAGCCATTTCATGCAAGTTGAAGATTTATATTCCAAGGTTTATTCAAGGGTTTTTTGAGTGGTAACATTAATTTATTCATTCTTCATTCCCTCTTTCATGTTTCATTTCATTTCAAGGGTTGATTACCAAAACAGGGTTTGACCAAGACAAACCCCCATTCACCAAAAAAAAAAAATCCATTTCATGTTATGTTTGTAGATCTAGGTGGAAGAAAGCTTGAAGACCTCTTGAAGAGAAAATTTGAAGAAGTTGACAAAGTCGTAAAAGTTGTCATCTCACATAAACTCATCTACAGAATTTACTTCTAACTTTCCAACATTGAAACCCAAAGAATTTGGAAGTGTAGAGATAGGACCAGAGGCTCTCAAAAGTTGTAAAAAAACCCTAACAAAGGACCCATTCACCCATGGGAGAATGAGTCCCATAAAAAATTTAGAAATTGAATTTTGGTGAAAGGTACACTTAAATATGCTCTTCTCTGATCTACAATACGATTGTAGATTCTATTAGTGTTGAGTTTTAAATTGTTGTTTCAAGTTTTAAATTGCATTTTGGAGTTAGTTTACTATTTTTAGTTTTTCTCCCCAAAGTGCTACTTGACCTTGACCCCCACCACCCTTCAGTCATAACGAAATATACAAATTCACATCTTGAGTTGACTCACCTAATGGTTGTGTATAGGAGCGAATTTGCACCCCTTGTGTAAATTCCCCTTTTGCATACCCTCACCTTAGAAAATCAAACTAAGAAGCAAAATTCCATATCACCCATCCGAAATGCATCGACTTGGTGCATGTTTTGTGTGTCGGTGGGGGAATATTTATCGAGGACGCGAGCACGACGTGTGGATGTTTGTACAACACGCTGTTATCCTTGACAGATTCCTACCTTTAGAGTCTGTAGGAATGTTACACTCCTCATTGGGGATGAATTGTAACACCTCTATGTCGACCAACCAACCTGAAAATGGCTCTTTCCCTCTCATTTTGGTCTTCAAATTCATCCATTTCACTATCACTCCATCTACACACTCATTCATTCTTCTTCATGATTCTAGAAATTCACTTGATCTTCGTTGCATCCATTGAGCCTTATAGCAGTTTGTTGCTCCATCAAATTCATTGAGAATGTGTTGTGCTACCATAGAAGCTGCAAGTTTGGAGTGTTGCGAGAGCTCCCTTCGTCACTGCTGCGGCTGTGTCAAATTTTCCAAGCTCGTTGTCTTGCATTCTCCCTTCATTGGTCTTGAGTTCCTTTGGGTGGAGGTGGTATTGCTTCACTTACCTTCTTGTTGTGGTTTGATAGAGTAGCATTGTATATTTTTTAGTGTTCAGTACTTTCCTTTCTATTTCCTTTGTCATATTTTCTACTTCGTGGCTTTTTTGGCTGTCCGTGGAGGTGGAAACACCAAAACGAGGGTTTGACTAAGGAAAAAACCTATACAACCCAACTTTTTTCCCTCTCTTACTTGTGTGTAGGTGAATGTGTGTGTGGAGCTCATTGGCCAGCTGGAGCTTTAGTGAGTTGATATTCATCACCCTAATCTTCATCTATCTTCTTTATCATTTATGTAGCTACTTTTCATACTTCATAGTTCTGTTTATTTTGTTAAAATTAGTTAGGTTGTTAGTAGGTTTTCTAGTATTTTACATAGTATTTCACTCTTTCGGGCCGTATAGACACCAGTGCACGAGAGATACGCCAATGTGCCATGTTGTCATCTCAGACTCGCGCTATCGTCCTCAGCTAGAGAGCTGTCTGAGAAGTTTGAACTCTAGGAACCCGCTCATCTAGCCTCATTCAAACTTTTGAATATGTAGAGTGATAGAAGCACTTAAGAGTGCTTTGAATTCTTGATTCTTATCCTAAACACCTATTAGCTTAAGGTAAGTTAGGGCAGCTCTCCGCTCTTGGCTCTTCATGACCTTGAGCCTTGGTGTGGTTGGTCCCCCTCTCTTACATTTTTTGTGAACCCAACGTGAACCATTTTGGTTTCATTTAGCGGTGCTGAAGAATCCTTTCCTTTTATTCTAGGAGTGTTGTATGTGTAAGTGTTGTGAAGCATTTTTTCTTGCAACCCAACCTACGACCCCTAGTGGCATAGTTGGAAGGTTCAATAAGTGTTGTAGAATGAAATCTTAGTTGGTTCACTATCTAATTGCAAGACCTTTGGGGGCTCTATGAAAGCCTAGTTTAGTGTACGTGATGGCCTTTTTTTTTCATTTTCCTATCCCTCCTACATAGCCTGCAATTAGTTCTCTTGGCATAACTTTCACCTCGTAGGACTTGTCGATTGGTTATAACAAGGAGCCATCTCCTCTTTACATCCCCGCGTGAATCAACGAAAACATTGTAACTGGTGTTCTTGTTGAACCGACGTGTCAGGTGAATGTGATTACTGAGGAGATTATGTTGATCAATTTCTTGCACAAAGATGGGTATGACACACCTGAAAGTACCATCTGTACGCATAATGGATTTTTTGTACCTCCCCTTGGTAGCATCACCTTATCGGTCCTTGTTGGACCTAGGTCATTAAAATTTCTTTTTGACATAATCCCGAGGTCTGAACTCTTCAGGGTGAAATTCGGTATCCTTGGTTGGTCGCTATGAATGCAGTTCCCTTGATCATGCATAAATGTCTAAAATTTATCCATGAGAGTTTAGTGCATGTAATCAATGACACCGACTATAAACCGCTGGTTGTGCATGGTAGCTATTCTCTTGATCACTTTTGGATTGCACCCATTGGTCCACTTCCGCCAAGGATGAACCTCTTGTATTGGACCTATGAGAAGTACAAGAAGGGATGCTTAACACCTAAAGTGAGATACCCTCCATCTCCTCATGTTGTTTCACATAGGGATTGTTTGAAAGCTAATAGTGATGCCACCATGGACCATAGAAGGGAAGAAGAGAAGCACTCCCGAGTTTCATCTTCCTCCTCTTCTACTGTCTAGCATGTTGCTTCCTCTCACCTTGCTGTGGCATCATCGGATTATAGTCCATATTTGCAGGAGAACCCTATGGTGCTCACTTGGCGAAAGTTGAAGCGTCCTTCATTTAAACTTCTCATTCTTCCCACAGTGCCTAGGCCCATTCGATATGTTAGAGGGAAGGGTCCTCATGGGGAATCCTCTATGTCTTGGCCTACGTAGCCTCCTACTGCTCCTAATCCCAAGGTAATGAATTGGAAGAGGCTCGTCATCAAGGCATTAGAGCCGATTCCCCCTGTTGTTATTCCAACCTCTTCTTAGTCTCTCCCTCCTGCTCCCATTCAGGAGTCTCTCCCTCTGTGAGAGATGACCATGATAGACACTTTGATGGCCGAGCAGGAGCCTTTTGTTCCATCTCAAATTTTGATTTATAGCTTCCAGAGTCACAAAAACTGCCTTGCGCATGAACGCAAGCATCAGTGAAAGGCTTTGGCAACTAAGAAGGAAACTTTATAGAGGAAGGAAGGGGAGCTGACTACCCCTATTTTAGGACCTCCTACTGTGTCCTCCTCTCTTGTCCCCTTTGCTTTAGTTTAATCGAATTCAGTTATGCTTTTGGCTCCTACTGTGAGTGTGAACACTTTAGACCCTAAAAAGGTGTAGGTGTTTATTGCTCCTTCATTTGAACCCCCTCTCTTGATGTTCCTCCCAGACATCTTGCCATTCTCAAAGTCCGTGGACATGCCGAACACCTCAGTGGTGTCTGTTGCAATCTTTTACTCCTCCTTTGTGCCATTTTCCTTGTCTATGGGGGTCTCGCACCCTTCAATGAAGTGAAAGGTGGAGGATGGACCTGCTAGAAATGGGGGTTGAAAGAGGAGTCCACCCTCTTCAAATGGTGGTTCTACATTAGAATGTGTCATCCTTGTGATGAAGGAAGTTCTGGTGTACCTTGAGTTCATCACTCCTCCCACTCACTCGGTGAGCCTAGCGATGAAACTTGGGCACCGCCTCCCTCGTCCATTGACACAACACATGGAAATTAGGTGTGAAGTGCATGTTTAACTCTTTGGATGAGGTCCCAGCCATATCAGCGATCTTCATGAAGTTGTTGAGATTTTCTCCACAAGAATTGAGTGGAACAGACCTTGAAGAGTCTCCTTCCTTGGTTCTTATTGTGGGGGGTCGGAGGGTTCCCCCCTTGACATTCCACCATTGCAGGCTCATCTTCCTTCCCCGTAGAATGATCTAGACTAGGAAGCCAATGACCTCTTGGTTGATGAGTGTTAGGGGGCGCCTCTTCTTTACCTTTAGATTCAGTGTGTGTATGTTGTGATGTGTTCCCTCATGCTTGTGTTATGTGTTCCTAGATGACCCTTGTCACCCTTGTAGGTGCTTGGATATAGGAGTGATTATGTGTAATGAAACTTGAACCTCTATTTGTGGCATCATTATTCCTCTATTATGTGTATTAAATTTCAAAAAATTGGGGATGATACAAAGAGTTGGGGGCATTTATGCTTCCCTTCCATGTTGACCCAATTTTTTATTTTTATTTTGTCTTCTCGTGCATACGTCATATGGTTTGATATAGTAGGGGGTTGATGACAGTTCACTAAATATACTACTATTATACTTATACATATTTATGTGTAGCTCTGACTCTGAAATATCAGTTCACCCATGTGCCCTTTGTTTGTGATGTTATTGTCTCTTCTTTGCTTGATTCGTGATGTTGTGGCCCATGGGACACAGCAAGATGTCATCACTAGCATCACTATTTGTTGATCCAGAAGCAAGGGTAGCAGTACCTACAACAGAACCAACAACAACATCTTCACCATGAGAAACACCACTACAACAATATGAGAGAAGGGCTAGGATACCTTCCAACATAGCCAGATCGATACCCAACAACAGAGCTAGTTGTTTACCTGGATCCATACCCATAGCATAGTAAGTAGATCTAGCACTAGTGGTAGCTTACTCACCATTACCACTAACATCATCAGTAGCATAGCCTGTGGAGGAACAACTAAAGCAATAGGGTACATAGAGATTTCCTATTCAAATCAATTAAAGGAAGGGGGTAGATAAGTTGTTCGGTTTTGATACGTATATTAATATCTATATTGAGAAGATCATAGAAGAAGCAGTTGAAACAACAGTCCGGTTGATTCTTAGCTTGATGTAGCTACACTACTGGGCTTTATACCTGTACATAGTGTGGAGGATGTACTTTCCTTCAGGCGCGCTTAGGAATTCTTCAGGCTTCTTTGGAGCTTTGTTTGCACTTGGCTTTGCTGCTACACTTGATTTCGCTTTACACCAAGCTGCTTTGACCCATATCATAGGGGACAGGTTCATCCATAAGCAAGGGTAGAGGAAATAGCCGCTTTGGTATAAGCATCTGTTGAAGAATCAACCCATCAGCGGCAAAGCAACACTGTTGATCCATAACCAACACCAGTTCCTGTTGTTTACCTTGAACCTGTTTTATTTGTTGATTAACATGTTGCTTTGTATGGGCACCTGTGAAGTTGCTTTCTAGTCTGACTTTGTGGAATCCCCTTGTATTGGGCTTCCTTCATGAGAGAGTACTTGGGGGAATTCCTTCTTTGTAGGTCCAAGGGCTTGTGAAGTGCTTGCATCTTGCAGGATTTGTCCATCATTGGTCTGCGGGCCTTTAGTGTACTTTTCTCAACTTTGTAGTTCCATGAATCTACGAAGTCCTTTTCTTTCAAACATCCTCAAGAGAGAGTACTTGTGGAGTCCTTTGCTTATCTTGTACTTTCAAGCTCGCCAAATCACGATCTTTTTTCTTGACGGTTTAGGTATACATTTCTAATTCTTTGATCTACTTTATTGAACACTCATTGATACTCGTGCTCACTAAATTGGGAGTAAAATGTATAGGAGCGAATTTACACCCCTTGTGTGAATTCCCCTTTTGCATACCGTCACATTAGAAAATAAAACCTGAAAGAAAAATTCCACATTACCCATTCAAAATGCATCAACTTGGCATGTGTTTTATGTTTCAGTGGGGGAATATTTGTCAGGGATGCGAGCGCAATGCGTAGATGTCTACGCGGAATGTTGTCATCCTTGACAGATTCCTACCTCTAGAGTCCACTAGAATGTTACACTCCTCATTGGGGATGAATTGTAACTCCTCTGTGTCGACCAACAGACCCAAAAATGACTCTTTCCCTCTCATTTTGGCCTTCAAATGCATCCATTTCACTATCACTCCATCCTCTACACACTCATTTGATCTTCTCCACAATTATAGCAATTCACTTGATCTTTGTTGCATCCATTGAGCATTACAATAGTTTGTTACTCCATCAACTTCATTGAGAATGTGTTGTGTTACCATAGAAGCTAAGAGTTTGGAGTGTTGCAAGACCTCCCTTCATCACTACTACGGCCATGTCAACTTTTTCAAGCTAGTTGTCTTGCATTCTCCCTTCATTGGCCTTCAGTTCCTTTAGGTGGAGGTGGTATTGCTTCACTTTCCTTCTTGTTGTGGTTTGATAGAGTAGCATTGTATCTTTTGTAGTGTTCAGTGCTTTCCTTTCTATTTCCTTTATTGCATTTTCTACTTCATGGATTTTCTGGCTATTCGTGGAGGTGGAAACACCAAAGCAAGGGTTGGACTGAGGAAAACCCCTATATAGCCTAACATTTTCCCCTCTCTTTCTTGGGTGTAGGTGATCATGTGCATGGAGCTCATTGATGAACTGGAGCTATAGTGAATTGATATTCATCACCCTAATCTTCATCTATCTTCTTTATAATTTACGTAGCTACTTTTCATACTTCATAGTTTTGTTTATTTTGTTAAAACTAGTTAATTAGGCTATTAGTAGGTTTTATGGTATTTTACATTGTATTTCACTCTTTCTGGCTGTACAGATGCCAATGCGCCAGAGAGACGGTAGTGCACTACTGTGTTGTCCCAGACCCACACTGTTGTCCTCAAAAAAAGAGTTGTCTAAGGTGCAGTTTGAACTTTAGGAACCCACTCGTCTAGCCTCATTCAAAATTTTGAATCTTTAGAGTGACAAAAGCACTTGAGAGTGCTCTTTTATAAATATCAAGTTAAAAAAGAGCTTCAACTCTATTTACATACAAACATTTATAACAAAGTAATTTTTTTTAGACTAGAAGAATTGGAATCAGGTAGCCAACCCCTATAAATTGCAGTGCACTTGTTAAAAAAAATTCACGTGACCAATGGGGTGGATACGACACGCCCTTTGATACCATGGGGATGGTGGGGAGATATAATAGAGTTCTTATTTTCATAACAAAGATTAATTTTTTTTGGAAAATTTACTTTCTCCCACATAAAAGATAGAAAATAAAATAGAGTTGTTGATCTTGCAAAAATAGAGTAAAAAATATACCTTTTGGTGCTACCTTCTACGCTTTCCAAACACTAATATATATTATAGTGCAATACTTAAAAAAATGCCTCTATTAAAAAGCATGCACAACTATAGAATAATAAATATGATAAGAACAAAGTTTAAAAAAGAGGATAGGAGTAGGTGAAGACAAGTAGCTTGAAATAAAAGTCTTCATCTATTAAATGAATTAGTGACACCTTGTCTACTTTTTGGAGGATGAATAAAAGGTAAAATAACTATGATGGTTAGGATTAGTTGCTCCAACAATTCCCCTTGATCATGTAACTACCACCATTTATGATGCCCAAATAGTCTCATAGATCATATTCAAAGGTTTATTTTTCCAATGGCTTGGTAAAAATATTTGCATACTAATCTTCAAACCTAAAATATTCCAACTAAATTTCTCTATTGTTTATTCTCTCTAATGAAATAGTATCTAGTGTTTATATGCTTACTCCTCTTATATGAAATACAATATTATTTAAGAGTGCAAACACTAAATTATTTTCTTTGAAAGTTTTTGTTGCTTCTTCCTATTTATGCCTCAATTATATTAACAATCCTCATCCAAATTACCTAGCACATTACTTTTATTGCAGCTACATATTCTACTTCTACCAATTAAAGAGTGACAATAGGTTGATTCTTAGATGCACACATGATACAACACTTATTCCAAAATGAAATAAATAATTACATGTACTCTTCCTATCATCAATATTACCTAAACAATCACTATCTATATACCCTATGAGTTTGAAATCATCCAACTTTGAGTATTGAATTCTATCATTTCTAGTTCCATTCACATATCAGATTTTTTTTTCTTGATTGCCAATGTGTCATTTGGAGACTCTATGAATCTTGAAATAAGAATCACACCATACATTATATCTAACCTTATGATAGTCAAGTACATTAAACTACCAATGATCCTTTTAGAAAATGTTGGATCAACAATGGATCCCTTTCCATCCTTTATTAGATTCAAACTTACAGTCATAACTGGTGTTGGGGTTGACTTACAGTTTATCATATTAAATATTTTCAAAAAATTATTGCATATATTTGAGTTGTGAGATGAATACTCCATTTTCATTTTGGTTCATCTCAATTCTAAGAAAATAGTTCATAAAACCTAAATCAATCATCTCAATTTCCTTCTTCATGTCTCCTTTGAATAAGTTAATTTATAAATCACTTGAATGCCCATTTATCAATATATAAAAATACACTTAGAATATGACCTTGTTCATTCATCTTTGTGTATAATGTAAATCTCACTATTGCACCTATTGAAGCCATTCTATAAGATATAAGAATCAATTATGTTGTACCATGGTCTAGGATTTTATTATAGTCTATATAGTACTTTTTTGAGTTTGTAGATCTTGTATCCATAGCTTAAAGTATCAGATCCTAGTGGCTACTCCACTTATAATTCTTGTAAAAATACATTAAAAAATGTAGATTTGGCATTCATTTGATATACTAGCCACTTGTTCTAAGTTATAATTATCAATATTGTTTTCACTATGTCCAAACAAACCACTGGAGAAAATGTTTAATTCTAGTCAACTCCAAGTTGTTGTGAATAAACATTTGCTACAAGTATTGCCTTATTATTTTGGACATCTCCTTCTAAATTTATCTTTTTCTTATAAACCCACTTAATCCTATCACATCTTTTCCTTCTGTAAGATTCACTAAGTCCCATGTATGTTTATTTTCTTTAGCATCGATTTCTTCATCCATGACATGTGTCCATTTTTCATCTTTAGTTTCATCCTCAAAGTAAATTAAATCATCAACTTATGAAAATAATGCAAAAAGAGAAACTAGAACAGTATTGCTCTCACCTTCATTTTGATCATAGATGTCCCTTAATATTCTTATTTTTTGTCTCCTTAAGCTTTCCAATGTTTGGTTTGACATACCACTTGAATAGATCTTGAAGAATATGGACTTGATCGTCCTACACCAAGAATGCCTTGTTGAACATTCAAAATACTGAGAAGGGGGAGTGAATCAGTATTCTATTAAACTTTTGAACACAACTTATCCAATCACCAGAACATATTAACAAAAATAAAGAATGACAACATGAATCATCCACAAAGTCACATAGCACATGAAAACTAGGATTTTAATGTGGAAAATGTAAAATGGGAAAAACCACAATGAAGATTATCTCACAATATCATATATCTGGATATAGTATATTACAAGGACTCACTACTAGGACATCCTATCCTCATAAGGCTCACAACCAGAGTTTTAAGTACAATACAAAAATGGCTCATTGTCAAATTATGATCTAATACAAAGTGTACCTCCCTTGTGTTGTATTTCAATTCATTTGAAGCTCTAAATACAAAGTACTACTTTTCTTAGTAGTCGCTCAATACTCTGCCCTTATTATGATCTCTTGCCATTGAATTCACATGTTCACATCATATGAGACCACTCACACTGATATGTCATTCATGCTAACTCTTCTCTATCTTCTTAACTCCAAAATGTCTCATATATATATATATATACCCAATTACATTCACATACATCAATTAGGTCGTCCTAATTAGATGTAAACAAGAACAATCCAAAATAGCTTCTATCAACACTACACATGATTCAAAATTATCTTCACACCTAAGAAAAATGTGCAACACTTAATTTAAGTCAGCATGGATCTAAAATAGATCCAACTAACATCCATAATGTATATTCAATCTTCACAACACATATCATGTATTAGGTCGGCCAGGAATTGGACTTAATAACAAAAAATTCCAATCATACATATGCTTCCCAATACATACAACTTCCATATTTGGTCTTTCTTCAAATTCACATTTCGTTGACATTAGTGAGACTATCTTTAGAACCACAACACAAGAGCATTCCTCTCAAGGAAATGTAGAATATCCCACACTGATACACTGAATAGAGAGATGGTAGTGATATACAGAGTTGAACTTTGTTAGATATCTTCTAGTCTAATTTACAAAACTTCATGAGATCTTGAATATATTTGTATAAGCCAATCTTAATGATATGGTTAAAAGCTCAGAGTTATACCTCTTCTTGCAATGAAGTGCGGACCCAAAAATTGACACACTAAACAACAACATTGTCAAAAGAGCCAAATTCCTAATAGATCAATTTTCTGGTATGGTTAGTACTATACAAATGACACCAAAAATGCTTCCTCACAATATTGACATCAATGACAACACTGGGTCAGCCAAATCAACCGATGTATGTACACTTCATGCTCATGTTGCCAAACTGCATCAACAATGACATAATTCCAAACTTCCAACAATCTCCTTCTTTGTCATTGATGGAAACATGCAAATAAAAAAAAACATTTTTCATGGTAGAAATCAAGATTTACCTCCTCTAAACTTATATCCCTCTTTCATAATTATACTTGACTTTCCAAAAAGGTTTTCCAACCATCAAAAATGTAGTTATCACTTTCCAACTTATTAACAAAAATGTTTTTCCTTCCACTATCTCTCCCCCTTTGACATCAATGGCAAAGGTCATGTAGGGGCCCAATATGCTATATATATGTATGCATCTTCTTTAAAATAAAAAATGATCATAAAGGAAAGACTCATCAACCTAAAGATGTAGATCCTTTGAGTTTCTTTAGAGTATCCTGTCAAGTAGATTTTCCTTCTTCCCAAGAACTTTTTGCATCTACAAGAGTCCTACATAGTAGTTCAAGCTTCGTTAGAGACTCTTTTCCTTCTTCCATAATGTTGGGCATGCGATTTATTTCTAAGAGTTTATTAGCACTGGAAAGGGCATTGCATATAGGAGTGTGCTTTATCTTTACTAAGTCCCTTAGTGGCACATTTTGTTTGATTTCTCAGTCCTCCGATTCTATAAAGAAAAGAAATTTTCATGCAGTTGCATAATGTAAGACCACTTCCAATTGTTCCTGTCACTTGCTAAATCATAACCATATAATTGAGTGCCTATTTGAATTTTAATCCGATTCATTTCATCCTTTGAACTTTGTGTGCAGTTAGACCACTTCAGGAAATATGATATTAAGTTCTATGCTTCTTCACAAGTTTGAACATCCTTCAATCCCTTCAAGGTTGTATGATGTGAATCTGCACATTTATTTTTGATATATTCTAGACTATCCTCTATAGTCCTTGCTTCTGACTCATTTCTAGCTTGTTCTTTTAGTCTAAAGATGTATTGTTTCAACAAATCAACCATATTTCTAAGATTCTCTATAATAGACACTTGTGTATTAATACTTGCACAAGGGATCACCTCTTGTAAAAAATTTATAGCTTCATTCATTTCATGTGCACTTCCTTTTTCATGCTCATGTTGGGCCACATCTGTTTGTAATCTTCCTTCTTATTCTGTAACATCTTGCTTAATCTCAACTAGAGGAATAATAATTCTTTTCCTTTTCTTACCTATCCTCCTAGAACTATCAGAGGCTTTAGTTTTAGACTTGTCCTCTAAGCCTAGTCTGCTAGGGTCTTTAGGACTTCCTAGAAGCACTTTTGCATAATGAACAATTTCCTCCTTAGTTGCTTCATAATTCAACTCATAAATCCAAACAAGTCTAGGCTCAATTGCTTCCATGAAGCAAAAGTTAGTAGAAATAAGTAAATTGATGTCTCTGGAGTAAATTTCCTCCACACACTTGGCTATTCTTATTCTTTCATTCATTTGCATATGATATTTTCCAAAGAATGTTGCAAGAGCATCCTCTTGAGCATTCGGTCCACCAAGGTTTCTCATAATATTTCTTATTTGATGTTCAACCTATTTTGTATTTCACCAGTCTACCTTTCTAATTACTGTTATTTCCTTCATGAAGTAGAAAAGTAAATAGATTATCAAAGTACTGTACTTGAATGTATGATTTTTGTTCTTTTTGATTTCCTTCAAGTTCTTCATCAAGTATTGTTAGAGTAAATCACAAAGATCATAATCAACACCATTTTCAATCATATTAAGTGCAATGTGAGCAGTAGTAGTAGAGACTGTATAGCCATCGTTAGATAGGTAGATTTTATGTCCAACAAGCATTGTGACATACAATATAGCTAGATTCCCAATATACTCAAGGTGAGTTCGTTTCCTTCAAGAGTTGCACTAGTCCTTTCAATTAATTCCTTGAATTTGACAAAATTATGCTCTAGAATTGGTTCGAAGGACCATAAACTAGTTACATTCCTTATTGCTTCCCTGGTTATTGAATATGCGTAATCAATCCAGATAGATTCATTGTGAATCTTGCTTAATACAATTCTAATGTAGCTCTTATTGAATTCAAATAGTGGAAACTTTCACCACACATCCAATTTATTTTCAGTTAGGGTTTTAAATTCTAATTTTATGGCATCATCATTTTCAAGATTCCAATTTTCTTTTCCATAAAACACTTAATTCATTAGAGGACATTTCTTCTATTTTCCCATGAATGTATGCACAAATTCCCTCAGTAGGTGAAAATCCAAAGGGAGTGCCAAAAAATGCACCCATCGGGTCTCTCAACAGAACTTTCCAAGAATGCCTCTTCAATTTAGTTTGTGGTCTCTCTGAGAAATTTACTACCTTCAACCCTTCTGGATTTACATCTAAAAATAAAAATTTTGGAGAAGAATTGAGTATCCAGAATAAAATACCTCTTGAATTTTCTTCGAAGAAAATTAGGGTTTTGATGCTCTACTTTTGGAAGACACCTCAAATCAACTTCTTCTTTAATTTACTTCTCCTTCGCATCAAATGAATTTGTATTCTCAAATACATTTTTGAATCCATGATTTGACCCCTATCAATAAATGCTTCATAAAAAGTAGACAAATTTTGAAACCTTGTATCCATAGTTAATTTATAGAAGCTTTGCAAACTTCCACATTGCATTATTTTATTTCACAAATTTATTCTATAGCTTCAGAAATTACTCTTCCATGATATATCTTCGTGCCATGTCTTGACACCTTATATTTCCAGGGGGCTATTGGAATTTTCTGTTATTGCTCCCCCTATGCCCATGCCTTGGTTTAATTTTCAAGTGAATTATCTACACCAAAGGGAGGCACAAACACATTTGAAGTTCCCGATTCATCTTTTTTCTCAAACTCCTCTTTCTTTCTCCATATCTTTTCCATTTCCTTCTTAACCCCAGTAGGATCAATTTTCTTCACAAGTTCATCCCTCTTTACTGGATTGGACTATCTTCTATTTTTTCTTCTGCAAACTCTTGAAATACATCTAAGCTTGTTGCAAGAGTAGCATACAATACTTCTCTAACTTCTATTCATCCTTGATCTACACTAGTTAGCTTTATGCCCAAATATATTACATGTATAGCAGTAGTCATTGAAAGAATGAAACATTCTCCCAGTGTTATCTATTCATCATCTGACTTTTGCACTCAATACTTCTATGCCCAAATTTCTTGCATGCAAAACATTGTTCAGAGAAGAATCCAATATTTTGATTCATTCTACTTCTACATTCAATTTCCTTATGTCCAAATTTATTGCATGAAAAACAAATACCATTGAAATATGGGTACCTTTGAACATTTGTTTTTCTTCAATGGGAGGTCTTGTAGCATTGCTTTTTTGATTTTTGATTTTTCTCCTATCAAGCCTTGAATATTCTTTTGATTTTCAACCTTGGTAGGTGTCTGATTTTCCTTTAAAAATTTTCCTTCTTCAAGTCCCAAATCACTTTTTTCCTCAGAGGGTTTCTATATTGTAATAAATTCATCAAGAATTGTACTACTTATTTTGAATTTCTCCTCATGTATTATTTCCTTTTCTACATTAGATCTAATAATTGCCACTTCTTGTTCAATTCTAGAGCATTCTTCGATCTTTCTTTGTACCATCTAGACATTCCTCAATCCTTCCTTTTTCATCCATTTGTACTTTTAGTCCAATGCTCTCATCATTTGCTTGCTCCAACTGTACATTGACTTATCTATATCTTTCTTTGAACTTGATTTGTTCTCTCAGCTTTTTGATGCATTCATTTGCTTCTCCTAGGCTTTCCTTTAGGCTTTTATTCTCAGTTTCAACTCTGTCAAAATCTTCAAGATAAGCCTTAAGTTCTTCTTTGTCAAATATGTAGTCATCTTCTACATATTTAACTGTAGAAATTTCTTTCAAAGGAATATGACACTTCTTGTCAGCCATGTATTTAAGTTTCCAAGATATTCCTCAACCTATTAGGCTTTTCTAAAGGAACTAGGCTCTGATACAAATTATTGAACATTCAAAATACTAAGAGGGGGGGGTGATAAATATTAAATATTAAAATTTTGAACACAACTTATCCAATCACCATAAAATATTAATAGAAATAAAGAATGATAGCATAAATCATCCAAAAAGTCACATAACACATGAACACCAAGATTTTTACATGGAAAACTGAAAATGGGAAAAATTATGGTGAGGATTAGCTCACAATATATTATATCCAGATATAGCATATTACAGGGGCTTATTGCTAGAACACACTATCCTTATAAGGCTCACAACTAGAGTTAAGTATAATACAAAAATGGCTCACTACCAAAGTATGAACTGATACAAAGTTCACCTCCCTTGTGTTGTGTTTCAATTCCTTTGAAGCTCTAGATACAAAGTACTACTCTGCCTAGCAGTTGCTCAATAAATTTGACCTTATTCTAATCTCTCACCACTAAATTCACATGTTTGCATCATATGATACCACTCACACCTGATATATCGATCATGCTCACTCTTCTTTGATTTCTAAACTCCAAAATGTCTCATTTACATACCTAATTATAGTCACATACATCAATTAGGTTGGACTAATTATATGTAACAAAAAAAATCCAAAATAGGTTTTGTCAACACCACACATGATTCAAAATTATCTTTGCACCTAAGAAAAACATGCAACAGTTAATTTAGGTTGATATGGATCTAAAATAGATCCAACTAACATTCACAATGTATATTTAATCTTCAAAACACATATCATGTATTAGGTTGGCCAGGAATTGGACCTAACCATAAAAACTTCCAATCATACATACGCTTTATAATACACACAACTTCCATATTCAATCTTTCTTCAAATTCACATTTTGTTGACATTAGTGAGACTATCTTTAGAACTACAACACAAGAACATTCTTCTAAAGGAAATGCAGAATCTCCTACACTAATACACTAAATAAAGAGATGACAGTGATATACAGAGTTGAACTATGTCATAGATATCTTCTAGTCTACTTCACAAAACTTCACAAGATCTTGAATATATTTGTATAATCCAACCTTAATGATATGGATAAAAGCTCATAGTTATACCTCTTCTTGTGGTGAAGTGTGGACCCAAAAAATGACACACTAAACCACAACATCGTCAAAAGAGAGCACTTAGCCAAATTCCTAATAGATTAGTTTTTCGGTATAGTTAGCAATATACAAATGACACCAAAAATGATTCCCCATAATGTTGACATCAATGACAACACTGGATCAGTCGAATCAACCAATGTATGTACACTTCATGCTCATGTTACCAAACTATGTACATCAACAATGACATACTTCCACACTTCCAGCATGCCTATTATGGATGGTGTTTATTATTCATTTTAGGGAGTACTAACTTCTGAATGCATGAATTTATCCTTCTACTTGATGAAGGTGTCACTTGTGGACCACTTTTTTGAGATTGAATGGGTGTGGACAGAGACACCATATAAGTATGAACCTACTAGTATTAATAATTCTCTATCCTCTTTAGGTAAACTTGCTAATATATTCATTATTTTTTTTGAGCTTCTGTTCCATGCTTCTATGAATTGCACATCTTTGTTGGTTATAATTTTTTTATTTATTGGATTTTATTATTTGTAAGCCTTTGGTTCATCACTATATCCCACAAATATGAATTTGTCTCCCTTGTCTAATTTATTTCTAAATAAATCCAAGAAATGTACATATACCACACATCTAAATACTCTCGTATGAGAAATACTATGCTTTCTTCCACTCTATGCTTCTTCCAAGATTATATTATTAACACTTTGTTTTGGGAATCTATTCATTATGTGGACTACACATGCTATAACCTTTTCCAAATACTCATTCAGAAAATGCTTAGAATTCAACATACTCCTGGCCATGTCCATAATTGTTATATTCTTTCTTTTTGCCACACCATTTTTTTGTGGACTTTACCTAGCAGTAAGTTGCTTATGTATTCCATCATCCTTGCAAGAATTTATAAATGTATTTGAAATTGTAGCATAGGAAAATGTATCCCTTTACATTTTCACTCTTGTTTGGGCCCTCCTTGTTACATGTAGCTTCTTTATGCCCTAATTGGTCCTATTTTGCATCCATAAGCCTAATTACATACATTTTCTGAAAGATAACCCTGAAATTTATTAAATGACCAATCATAATTCATGTTTTTGGGTTGTGTGTTCCAAATCTAGTGATCTAGGACTCATACGCCACCTTGGGCGTATGGGTCCCACCTAGGTTTCAAGCCCTGATCTTGAATATTGCATTGAACTTAACATTTCTTGAATTTTGTGTGCCAAGTTTAAGCTACCGGGACTCATAGGCCCCAATTGGTGTATGAGCCCTGCTTTAGCTTAGACCTATTTTGAATCAAATTCTTGGCTGGATTTTATTCTCCTAAATCTAATGTTGGCTTGTAGTGTTGTAATTTTGGGAAACTTGGAATAAGCAACTATAAATAAAAGGTTATTTGACATAATTTCACCTAGCAAATTGAAGAGAGAATTCCTATAGCAAGTTTATGAGATCAAGAGCATTCAAGAACTGATTATCAAGCATTTGGAGCTACATTCAAGATTCAAGCATCATGTCAAAGTCATCATGCATCATGTGTGTTTTTGAGCTAACATTTGTGATGTAGATTTTTATGATTTAAGTAAGCATTCAAAGATATTACCTCATATCAAGATCAAGAGTCAAGATCCTGATCTAGAACACATGACCCAAAACATTATATTATGATTGATTATTTGATAAGTGTCAGGATTATCCATGGAAAGATGCAATTAATACGGGTTGTGGACACAAAATAAGACAAAATAAGGCATAAAGAAGCCTAATTTTAGCAAGGAGGGCCCAAACAATTGTGAAAATGTAGAGGGATACATTTTTCTACAGTACACTTTCAAATAATGGATTTAATAGAACCTGAAAATGTTGAAGCTTGGGTGGCCCTTGGAATAATGGGTTTGCAAATTAGTGAAAAAGGTAGTGTTTATGAAGGAATGCAAAAGATGCGTAGAGCCTAAGTTGAACTATATAGGTTTGAAATGTTCCTTGCATACATGCCAATAGACAAAATGGTTCAAATTTTGGCTAAGTAGGTAGGAGGTTTTTGTTTAAATTCAACATTTATTGATTGATTTGATCAAATTTTAGGTAAACCTTGTGAGTTTTTTGAACCTAAATCATAAATTGCAGGTTTAAGGTTTACTATGCTAGAAAACTATATGTATGTTACTATGTTAGAGATTAATGTTCGTTAATATGCAAATGAAATATAAATTCCATAAATTGAAATATTCAAGCATATAGATTTAAAACATATTGAAAATACAAATGAAATTTAAAACATAAAGCGATGCAAATTAATTTTTTCCATTTTCAAATATGCAAGCTTGAAATCAAGGTTTTCAAATGCAATTTTTTTTGTTTGATTTCAATTTAGGGTTTTAAAATGATTTTTTTGTTTAAATTCAATTTAGGGTTTCAAGAAGTAATTAGGGTTTTGAATGCAAAACTTTTGTTTGATTTCAATTTAGGGTTTTCAAATGCAATTTTTTTGTTTGATTCCAATTTAAGGTTTCAAAAAGCAATCGGGTTTTCAACAACAATTTTTTTTGTTTCATTTCAATTTAGGGTTTTCAAATTTGCAATTTTTTTTGTTTGATTGAACAATTTGGGGTTTCAAAAGGTAAATTTTTTTCTTCAGTTATGATTTAAGGTTGATTTTTTTATTTCTTTTTGATATCTAGTGGTTTCATTGCATGTTTTCTTTTGATTTCTACAAATCACCATTTCTTTTATTATAGGTAAATAAAAATGCAAAAAACTCCATAGAAATTAAAAAATGCATACTTATAAACCTAAATCTGTATTAAAAACTCAAAAAAAAGTGAAAAATGCAAAAATTGAGGGTCGAGCTATACCTAGAGGTCGTTGTTTTCTCTTCTTTAATTAGGATCCCGTGTGTGCAAGTGAAAATGATTGTTGTTTCTTTTTGTTTAAAATAAATACCACTATAAAATGGGATTTTGTTTTGTAAAACGTGGGATCCCGTTTCCTGAAGGCCGGCTTGGGACACCATTACTAAATAGGATCTCATTTTTTTAAAAATGGGATCCTATTTTTTTTTTAAAAAATGGGATCCCGTTTAGATTTTAGGCTTGGGACCCCAAATCTAAACAGAATCTCATTTATTAAAAATCAAGATCCCATTTTCTTGAAGTCAATTTTAGGTTTTTTTCTAAGACAAAAACTTCCACATTTCGTCAAATCATTTTCTTGCATTTACCCTTGATGCAGGAAGATGATATCCAATATTATGTACACTAGAAACCTACCATGATATTGAGCTTATAATTCAAGTAGATTTTATTCCTCCACTTGTGGGCTTCCTTGTTGCAAAGCCACAATGTTTTATAAAGAAAGAAGCATCTTACGCTATTTTTAATGCAATTTTCCATGGAAGGGAGGAGTAGGTAGAGTATTTTATGGATCTTGGTTGCATAAATATACTCTCAAAGATGATTACATTTGAGAATGTAAGCCTTGAAAAATAATATTTATAGTAGAAATAACACTATAATCAAGAGCTATTTTTTCAAAACTATAAATAGATTATTTTAAAATAACTGCTACTCAAAACCGATCGATTAGCTAACATGAAAAATAAATACTATATTAATATTTTTCATGTGTAAATAGTTGTTTATAAAATAATATTGAACTATTTTTAAAGAATATTGATTTGTTATACATTATTAGATAAGGATAACAAAAAAAAAGATATGTTTATTGGTTCGTTGTTGGAAATATGAGCATTATGGTGTATGGTGTTGTCATTGATGTGAACCCATTGTATATTTGATGGTGTATATGGTCTAAAGAAGACCAAGTGTTTTTGGGAAATTGGCTAAGTCCTAGACTAAGATAGTGCATTTTCAATGTAGTAGAGGAATAATTTTATGGTACATGCATTGTTTCACATTGCATTATCTTGTCATATGGTTTTGAGCCAATAATGGTATTTATTGAAGGAGCCCTTATCCAAATTTTTAGAGCCTTATGTCCTCTATGATAGAAGATATTAATGGAAAAGTATCACACTAAGTAAAGATAGAGTTTCATTTTGGAATGATTTGCATTCCACTTAGGATGATCATTATGTTTTGTGGATTTCAAAAAGTGTTTGGAGATGGACTAGATGTGTGTGTATTCCAAGTTTCAAGTGGTTTGGTGGTCCGCATATCAAGTTTTGGGATGAACCATTGGTTCATTCAGTTTCTGCTTTACCAATTTTGTTGTGTAGTACTGACCTAAGGGTTTTGGGGTCATACGAGACTGAATTGAGTATGGAGTGGATTCATGGGAGTAACTATAGGTCAAACTAACCTATTTTGGTGAAGAACACACTTTGGTTACTTCTACAAGTCATGTATGATGGATTTTTGAGATGACTGGTTATGCGGTCATATGTTTTGATATTCTTCCAAGATGTCCTATAACCATGACCGTAGAGGGTCTGCATCCTTGAATGAAATTACAATTTTTCATAGGAAAATAAAAAAACAAATATTTTTTCCCTCATGTCCTCTATAACACTTTGCAAAGAATGTGGAGACACATAATTATCAACTTAGGATAGCAATTATAATGTCACCTATCCTAACACAACTATCTAGAGCTATTATATAATTGCTCTTTCTAGAGTTGCATTTATTCTCTTCTTCTACTATAGATTTTGTTTCTACTTTAAACTCCCTTGTCTTCTATCTTTTATTCTTTTCCACAAATGAGCTACTATTACAAAAACATTAATTTTTTCTCAAAACTCATCAAATACAAACATATTCTTCTATTTTATTTCTTGTTGTATTTTTATAACAATTCCCTTTCATTTAAGATTCAAAATTTCCTACCAAAATTTACTTCACAACCAACTAAAATGTCAAAAATTGTCACTCTATGTATTAGGTGATAGAACAACCAATTTCCTCCAAGTTTCATTCAAGGAAACCTTAGAGATCTTAATCTAGAGATGGAATGCGGGAAAGAGATTTACAATAAGGTGTTCTAGGGTGTTATTAAATACTAAAAGGGGGTTCACCACCAAGCAAGGCTTGGAAAGACAAGAAATGCAATGATATGTAAACCTAACTATGCAATCCAAATATATAAAACTAAAAATCAAAAGAATGAACTAAGAAAGGACATAGGGGCACCTAGAAACCTGATGAAGCTCAAAATAAGGTCTGCACTCCTAAAATTATGATTGTTGAAGCACACTGGGACTCATATGCCAGTAGGGGAAATTTAGTCCGAATTTAGGGTTTCAGGTCGAAACCAAAATTTGGAACTACTAAACTAGGATCTATAAAAAATGCCTAAAAAATAGGTATACTCAAACTCACATGCCACAAGCGGTGATTTAGTCCTAGTACTAGGGTTGATCTAAAACCCTGATGTCCTCTAATGTTCTCTTGTATATTCTTTCTTGTCAAATCTTTGAGTTTGAAACACTAAATTACAACCTGTAGGTGAATTTTCATGATCTTGCAATGTAGATGACAACTTTGACAACTTGAAAACTTTCTCCAAACTTGCTCTTCAATGGATATTCAACCTAAATCACCTAGATCTACAAATCATACATCAAAGAGAGGGAAAAATGTTGTTTTGTTAGTGGATAGGGGTTTTCCTTGGTCAAACCCCATTTTGGTAATCAAACCTTGAAATGAAATCAATAGAATGAAGGAGTGATGAATGAACAAATAAGCTATGTTGCAACTCACCAAACCCTTAGAAAATATGTTGCAATCTTGTAAGTAATGGCTAGCATGAATGTAGATCTTGAATCTTGCTTGTATGTTATGTATCTTGACTTGAATGCTCACTTGAATCATAAGAAGCTGCATCACAAATGTTAGCTCAAAAACAAACATGATATATA
Source organism: Sequoia sempervirens (assembly GCA_007258455.2). NCBI lineage: Eukaryota > Viridiplantae > Streptophyta > Pinopsida > Cupressales > Cupressaceae > Sequoia > Sequoia sempervirens. The sequence continues at coordinate 72,740 of VDFB02354079.1, forward strand.
ATGGCATTGACATGATGCTTGGTTCTTTAATAATGATCCAAAATGCTTGATAATCACTCTTGAATGCTCTTGAATACTCTATAATGCTCTCACTTTAATGCTTATAAGATCACTTAAATTGCTAGGAGAAAATATGTGAAATAACCTTGTATTTATACTCGTTTATGCCAAATTTCTTGAAATTACAACACTACAAGCCGACATCAAATCTAGGATAATAAAATACCACCAAGAATTGAATTCAAAATTAGGTCCAAGCTAAGCGGGACTCATACGCCAGTTGGGGCATATGAGACCCAGTAGGCTAGGCTTGGGACACAAATTTCAAGAAATATTTATTTTTATTCTAAATTCAAATTTAGGCCCCGAAACTTAGGTGGTACCTATACACTTAAGGTGGTGTATGAGTCCCAGATCACTAAATTTGGGCCATACAATCCTAAATCATTAAATTATGATAGGTCTTAAGATATGTGTTGATATTATCCTTGAAAAGATGCATTAATTAAGGCTTGTGGATGCAAAATAGGACTAAACAAGGCATAAAGAAGCCCAATTTTAGTAGGGAGGGCCCAAACAAGTGTGAAAATGTAAAGGGCTAAATTTTTCTACACTACACCAACAAACAATAATTGTTGCAATTGGTGTTAGAGGGAAGGAGGGGATAAAGATCCCAAAAATATTTTTGATAGGTATTTGCAATTAATTCTGATAGGCTCATTATTATTAATAAATTCCAACAATGAGGCTACCTTTTTCTTTTAAAAATATCAATAATTTAAATTTCTCGTAGAAGCTTCAGTTATCAATTTGAAAATTAAAAAGGAAACAAACGAAGATGGTTCATTCACCTTATTCACCTCCATATCATTGATAATCTATCCTTCTATTTAAAGGTTTTTGAAGGTTATTCCACCAAACCATGCAAAATTATTTAATTAGAGCTTCCCAAACATTGTAGTTATACTTTTCTTTTGGAATATATATAATTATTTTACTATTAGGTTATGTGTATAAGTATATGGATAGGGATGTGAAACATCACTTATTATTTAATTATTAGGGAATACATTTATAATTTAAGTAAATGTTTTTTAATTATTTAAGAGGATATTTTAAAAATATGAGATTTATATGTTTATAATTATCAGTAAATATTTTCTATTAGATTTATGAATTAGGATACACAGATTAAGATGAGAATATTAAAGTTCACATTAAACAAGAATGAGGAATAATATGAAACATTTAGTACAAAGACTAATAAAATATCAACAAAATAACAAGGAGCGATCAACAATTCTTATAAGGAAGCAAGATACATCTCTTCTATAGACAAAAGGAGGTTTAAAGACAAAGAGCTCAAGAGATCTTTTCAATTTCCAAATTTCATCTACAAGATCTTTGTGGGTGCTTTCCATCATAGTTGGAATCACAATAATAAGAAGCAACAAAACCTTAGAAGAAGCCTTATGAATATTTACATGACTCACATCCTTCATCAAGAGCCCTTTATGATTGTTAGGAGAAGGATAAATGTTATGAGTACAATATTTTTAGAGGTATTAAATCTTCTAAATTAAAATTATACATTTTCTCTTACTTGAAAAAATGTTGTTGTAAGAGATTTTTAATTTTATATATAAATAATATAAAAGTAATCAATTTAATTATATAATTTTAGATTGATATCAAATAATTGAAATAAATATGAAATTAAATAAACAAAATGTATGAGTATTTAGTTATTGAATCAAAGTCGATTTTAATGTTGAAATGTCAACAATTCTTTCATCTTGATCCCATATTTTTAGAACTTGTTAGTCTAGAAATTCATCTATGTATCTTTCAAGTTCATTTCCACATGCTTGTGGATTTGAATTATAATTCATGAACAAAAGATGACAACTTTCTTATCTGAAACTTATTCATCTTTGTGTGTATGCTTTGAATTTGATAAAGAATAGGTGGTGATTATAAACATCTTTAAGGAATATAAATTGCAAGGGTCATGTTCTTCTAAGTAAGACCCTTGGATTAACTACCTTAATGGTGTTGACCCAAGGTTGAGCATAAGAGGAAAGTGTACAATATGCTCCTTAGATGATGGTGATGTAAATTTGATGTAATTATTTAAATCATTTTACAATTAATTCTAAATGAACCTAATAAATTCTTTTTTGAATCTTAGATGATTCATTCCAAATGAAGGTTACTCTTTAAATACAGTAGTAGAGTATAATTTGGAATTACTCACACTTTTGTTGGTTCATAATAGCTAGCAAAAAGAGAGGGAAAGGACACAACTTAAAATTTTGAATTTAAAAATTTAATCTTTGAGATCTATGAATGGTGAATCAAATCTACATGTATAGACTTAGAATTACAATACAAAATAAAAAATTAAGGATTGGGATTAACTTCTATAAATAAATGATATCGAGACCAAATAAAATAATATTATTTACCAAATTTCATACAAAATAAACCAAACTAAGATATTAGCCGTGCTATAATATTAACTCTTAAATAAAATATGCATTCCTTTGTATTTAAATAAGATTTTTAAAAATATTTAGAAAGGCATCTCAAAATATATGTTTATAATGACTAGGAAAATCAGGAAAGTTAGTTGTACTTGTTACATATAGAACAATACTTATATCTCTTGAAACAAATTGAACTTTTTATAGTATTGTAAGATGATGAAATTCCATTAATTTTAATGTCTATATATAGTCATTAAATAAAGTTAACAAATATTTATAAAGATATATTAGGATATATGTTTACAGTGACTAGGAAAAGTAGATAAATTAATTGTACTTGTTAAATATTCATAAAAAATACATATATCTCTCCAATCAAATTGACTTCTTTTATAATATTGTAAGATGATAAAAATACATTAACTATATATAAAATATATAAACTACTAACACATTATAGAAGATACATTCTATCTTTACATTAATAAAAGATAATTAGCCTCAATTTATATTTATATATAGAAAAAAAACATAAACTAAAACCGAAGTATTATAAGCTATAGAAGATTTATGAAAAGGTGAGAAAAGTGACTTGTACCATAGTTTGGCTATGCTGTGAACAAATTTGAATTCACAAATTTACATGCATGCGACCAACTTTTTATTTATTTATTTGCTGGGCCAATGTGCTCGTGGGTTTGGTAGTTTCTTGTGGTTTCATGCACTGAGTTCATAACTCTGGGCAAAAGCGTTTACCTCTAATAATATAAGTGCATTGCATCTTTTTATTAAAAAAAACATAATTATTCGATCAATTCTTGAGTTGCATCCAAATTGAACATTACATCTTTACACAGCTTCCATATCTGAATGAAATTCAATTAAGATATTTCCTTAGCACTTAGCATTGAACATGTGCATTACAAGAAATTGAAATACTTGAGTTGCATCCAAATTGAACATTACATCTTCTCTTGAATAAAAAAGAAGAGGACAGAGCTTGCATATCTGAATGAAATTCAATTAAGACATTGCATTACAATAAATTGCAGTGTATTCGGTCGAGTTCAAACTCTAAACTCTATAGGTTTTAAAAACAAACTTAAGTTTCACAGTATCTTCCGGACCTGAATAAAGATCATCCCAATCTTCAAAATCATCACCTGAATCCGGGGAAGGTACACGATAATTATCAAGAATCTTCTTTCCTTATATGTAGATGTCGTTCTTGTAAGAATCCCCAGAATACTTGAATTTACTCAGCCGATAAAATCTGGTCCTTAAATGGGCACCTTTCAAAGGATTTGTGTATTTAGGGTTACCAACTGCGACCTGTAACATGTTCTCAATGCTTTGAAGGCAAGTCCTTGTAAGCTGAACATGCTCAGGTGTAAGAAGATCACCCACCAGCTGTAGACAGCCAAGATCTACAAAATACTCTACCTACTCCTCGCTCCCACCACAAATTGCATTACAGATAGCGTAACCTGCTTCTTTCTTTCTATCGCCTTGCGCTTCTGCGCCGAGGAATCCCACAAGCGTAGGAAACAGATCCGCCTTAATTAGAAGGTCTATATCATTCTGCTTGCCTCTTGTGATACTGGAGATTATCTGACAGGCTCGGATGTGAAGCTCTCTGATTGTGTCCGCATTGTCCTCCAATGACAAGATTGACAAGATTCGGGAAAGGACTTTCTTGCTTAGAAAAAAAAAAGTATAAAAGTAAACTTTATAAATTGAGAAACATTGTAAGTTTATAAATTTAGAAATGTAATAAAAGAACTTACTAAATTTTATAAAAAAATTGAAAAATCTGTGAAGTTTCTAAAATTTAGATAAATAAGTATGAATGAACTTTGTTAAATTTACTATTATATATAAGTTTATACATTAATATGTTAAAATTAAAAAAATATATATTCTTTGATATCATTATAAAATATTTTTTTCACACTAGAATAATAATTAAATTATAAAAGAATGAAAATTAATTATTTTTTGAAAATATTCTAAATTAACTATTTAAAATTAGAAATTAGAAAATTAAATTAAAAAAATCTTAAATTTACAATTACATAAAAATATGTTTCTAAATTATTATATTTAAATCATGAAAAATATTCAATTCTTTTAAAAAAATTGAAAACATTTCAAAAAGAAAAAATCATTCATATTCTATTTTATTCAAAATCAATATATATCTATAACGAAATATTATAAATTTAATGTTTCACTAAATTTTTTATTGTACAAAAATATAGCAACTTAAATATGCATCTAATAGAAAGACTTTTCATAATAAGTGCACATCTAAAATCATGTTAAAAAATTGCAAAATTAAATACAAAGAATTTAGCATATCTATCTTTAACAAGAGCTGCAGGGCAATGAAGTTCCTGCCAAAAAGTTATAAAATAGTTATGTTTTAAAAATTTAGAAATGAAATTATTGATGAGGTGGGACTATTGTGTAACAAAAACAAATGATTAAGTTAAGGATTGTATAAATGTTGTTATATAACTTTAGTTCTAGAGAATTCTTAATTACCAATTCTTTTTTGCCCATTTGTATATGAATTCAGTTGAATTCCTTTCCATATCATTATGGAAAATTTTAAACCCATCCAAAGTTGGACATATCAGCTACCTAAACAAAAGAATATATAAATCAGTTAAATTTTTAAATAATCACTCCAAAGATGAGTTTAAAATTAAAGATAAAATGTTACACTTGTAGCACATTGTTCTAATTATAGTAAATATTTTGTTAGTATAATAAAAAAACTTATCAATTTTTTCTTTCTCCTTTACTTGGAATCAATTTATTTCATAAGTTGTGCTTTCATATCATTATTATATAATGTACAATAATTTTTTTAAATCATTGTTATAAAAAAGAAATCTTATAAGATTTTTGTAAATAAATTTTTTAAAAAATTTCTAAACATAAAAATATAAACTAATTAAGATTTAATTTTAAAAAATAATATTAAATTTAGTAAAGCAAAATATTAAAATAATACAATTTCATTTTTTAATTATTTTAATATTAGAAAAATAACTAAAACTAATGATAAAAAAATCTATCAATAAAATAAGATTTCATCGAAGTTTTTTCATATAGAACTATATAAATGACAACATTATTTACCATTTTTTTATATATTTACATGAAAATAAGTTTGCCTATAGATTAATACAGTAGTTGCAAATTAGTAGAAAATACATAATTTGGTTTACCTTTGATAGAAATCCACCTTCTTGAAGTCACTTTTCTTTGTGTAGGAGGTTGATACATATAGTAAACAATTTTATGCTTGTGTCTATAGCACATAATATCACTCAAAAAAATCTAATCATTCCAAAAGTAGCCCCATAAACATGAAAAAAGAGCTCTGGTAAAGGTTCCACTACCCTCCACATTTTTTTGTTTGAATCATATTTCATCACTCCCTATCTTGTAAATGAATATAAATTCCCAAAAGCAATTATCAGATAGAAAAATACCCTTAGAATAAAATATCCATGATCTGTTCATATTGGAAAGAGATTCCCACTTATTCATATATATCCTTCTTGAGATGCTGAAATGACACTGTTATATCTAGAGTTGGGCAGATTAGCTACCTAAACCAAAGAATATATAAATCAGTAAAAACTCTATTCTAACTTACCAACCATTTTACAACAATTTCAAGATAGCCAAAAACTTGTAACTAGAATACCTTAGACCAGTTATTAGATCAAAAATCATAAGTCATAATTTTCTTTTTCTGTATGGAAATCAGTTTCTGATTGACAACAAGCACAGTTGGAAATCCTTCATTTGTAGGAATGCCACACAATATCCTCCATGCATCTTCTGCGGGGTCATAAACACACATTTCATAGCTATAATCAAACCCATCTTTGCACACTTGTCTAACTGCAAATATCACCTGCTCATTTAATTTCAACCGTTTTCTATCTTGATAGAAGAGAGGACTGCTAACCATAGTCTTCCAACTTTGGCAAGCTTTTGTAAGCATGCCATGATATATGAAAGGGACCCTTAACAAGCACTCTCGCCCTATATCATTAGGAAGGCCTAGAATTATGTCCTCCATTCTAAGCTGCTCTCTAATTTCTTGCACACCTTTCCCATCTAGTATTATTCCATTTAATACTAGTATTATTCTTGACTGAGTTAGTAGATGACACTCAAAACTGCAATAGTAGAGAAATTAAATGAAGTAGCAAAGTTTAAAGAGAGTAGTCCAAAAACATGGTAGAATCAAATCACTCGTATTTCTTGCAGAACTCGCTTCATGAAATTGGAAGAGCACGGTTACTAAAATAGGCATGCAAAATACGAAGCCACAAAAGAAGTGGCCAAAATGACACAATCATCATCAAGTATATACAGTTAAAGAATTGTAATTGTATTCAGTTATATGTTTGCAGAAGTAATTAGAAGAGCACAGTTACTAAAATAGGCATGCAAAATACGAAGCCACAAAAGAAGTGGCCAAAATGACACAATCATCATCAAGTATATATAGTTAAAGAATTGTAATTGTATTCAGTTATATGTTTGCAGAAGTTTATAATATATTGACGAGCCCATCATTTATTAGGTGAAAGTATATTCTAAATTAATGAAATTTTTTAATTAAATGCTTAGTAAAGTAACTATACAATATCAAATGTTCAAACTATTTTCAACTAGTTTGCAAAATTTATTTACAAAAGAAGTGCCTAGAATGACGCAATTATCACCAAGAATATTCACATACAGTTAAGAATTGTAATATAGTTAAAGAGTTGTAATCTTAAATTTACCAAAATCTTTAAGGTAATTGATTTCGTAGATGTATAAAATAGTTTTCTTTCAGTTATATGTTTGCAAAAGTTTAAAATATATGACGAGCCCAACATTTATTGAACTTCCATAATTTCAATAATGAAGGAAAAATTCCTTATGCTATTTTATTGGAATGATATATATTATACTAAATATTATTTTAATGACCAAAAAATTACTCAAGTTCTCATTGGTTAAAATGAGAGTTATTAATAACTAGTTAAATTTTGGTGGTGCCTATATAGGAACTAAAAACAATGCAATAAAGAATTACATTTACACTTATCATATAGTTTTAAAATACTTTATATAATATTATTATTATTATAGTTAGGGTTAGATTACAATTTAATTAGGGTTAAGATTATAATTTAGTCAAGTTAAGGTTCAATTAGGGTTAAAGTTCAATTAGGTTGATGGTTCAATTATGGTTAAGGTTAGGTTTAGATTAGTGTGAGAGTTCTACAGTTATTTAAGGTCAAGGTTCTTATAGGTTTATAATTATTGCTATGTTTAATTAGGATTAGAATTACAATTTGCAAGGCTAGGGTTCAATTAGGGTTAGAATTACAATTTGCAAGGTTAGGGTTAGATTAGTATGCGGATTCTAGGATGAATTAAGGTTAGGGTTTGTATAGTGTTACAATTACTATTATAATTCAATAAGGATTAGGGTTAGGTTTGACATTATGATTCATTTGGGGTTAGGGATGGGGTTAGCCTTTAACTATGCTTATATTTTTGTTAGGGTTAGGGTTCATTTAGTAATAGATTAAATATATTATTATAATATTTTAAATATAATAATTTATAGGGAGTGGACCATGGTTAGAATTAGGATTAGGGTAGGATTAGGGTTAGAGTAAAGTTTTAATCTAATTAGGGTTACATTCAATTTTAATATATTATGGGCTGTCCCAAAATATAAATTAATGGTTATAATCACTTTAACCCTAATATGAATATAATAATCACAAGAGTTAGAGTTCAATCTATGATTACAATTATGGATGCATTAAGAAGAGGATTGGAAGGGTATAGATAGCACATGGAACCTCTTGAAAGGAAGGGAGGTGGAAAGAGAATAAAAAAACCAAGGGTAGGAGAGCAAAGGAGTTAAAAGGAGCAGCAAATAGGATTAAATCACAAAAGAAATTAGATGGAAAAAATAGACTAATAATATATATAGAGAAATGAAAAAAGAAAGTGTAGGTTTAAACTTCATTGGAAAAAAATGGTACACTACCCTTTATAATTTATAATTTAATGATATATTTTAATCAAACTAATATGTTTTCATTTATAACATGATATTAATACATTCTATTAGTGTGATTAAAACTTGATGTAAAAACACACATAGTTAAATCCAAAGCACTTTTACACATAGTTAAATAAAATTTATTAATTTATTAAACATATTTTTGAATACATATGTTTTAGTATATTTAATGATCCCTTTAAACACAAAATGTATAATTAGATCAAGATAGTTACCAACTTATTGCTCAAAATAATTAATGTTAATTTTCTCTATTGTAAAACATGGTGATTATATATATTTTTGGTGGGTTAACGAGTATTCTCTTTAAAAATGTAAATAAAATTAGAAAAATAAAAATAATTGTAAATAAAATTCAATTAATATTATAATTAGGTTATTTTATCACTCTTAGGTTATTTCATTTACTTAAGAGTTATATTACTTTTTACTTTAGAACTATTTTAGGATTATTTTATTTTATTTATATTATAGGTGCCTCCAAAAAGATATCTTGTGCTATATTTTTTAAATATAGGTATGCTAGTATATAATATCAATAAAAATATATATATATTATTATATATTTTATTATATTATATTCATCCATAATATTATGTATTATATTTATATATTTTTCTTATATATTTATCTATTATATATATAAATTATATATTTTATTATATTATATTCATCCATAATATTATGTATTATATTTATATATTTTTCTTATATATTTATCTATTATAGTATATATATTTATATTGTATTTATATATTCATATATTATTTATTTTTTACATAATATCATTTACATATTATATAAATATAATATATACAATATATATTATAAACATATAACTAATTATATTATTTTAAAATATATATGCTACTATATTTATATTTTACCATAATATATAGAATATAAAATAAATAAATAAATAAATAATATATTAATATTATTTTTTATATAATATAATATATATTAAATAATATTACATTATATATATATATAATAAAAATATCAAATAAATATATAAATAATAGATAATATATAAATATAATATAATATAATTTATAATATATATTTTACATAATATAATGTGTTTTAACATTAACACTTACAAATTGAGGGCATATTATTTTTTTGCTTTTCACTAAGTCATTTAATATTCCTTATAAAATTACACGTGTGGTAAAAAAAATTAACAAACAGAATCGCATCCGTATCTTATAAGGTTGCATTTGCATGTGCAGTTGAAAAATTACCAACGGAGTTGCATTGAAACGAAACGGTAAAGAGATAGCGCCGCAAGCCTTAAATTTGACGGTCGACCTTGCCTGTCAACAAGCCCACTGCTAAATGTGATGAAAATTACACTAATACTCACATTATTAAAATTAAGAAAGCTTAATTACAAGTGTAGGGAAAATCCAAGAATAGGAAAGTAAAATAAGAAATTAAGAAAATACAAAAAGACACTAAAAAAACATACGATTGATCAAATACTCATCAAATTTGTGCGAAAATTCAACTATATATTAAGAACCCAGGAACTAAAATATTTATTGTAAAATAATAATACACTATCTTTTCTAGGAGAAGGAACTCATTACAAAATTGGATAGTTAGGATTCATCCATCACTAAGGGTAATTTTTTTTAAATATTAAATGTTTGGGCCCAAAATAACCTACATTTAGAAAACTTAAATCCTACACTTGAAATATATTATAAATCCAAGGCTTAATGAGTCTCTTTCAAGAATTTTTATATAAAAAAATTAGTGGCACAATTTTCAATGTTCAAACAGTCAAATTTTGAAATATATATTCAAAAATAAAGGAAACAATGTGGCATGCTCTAGCTTTGGCAACAACAACATGCAACTCCATATTTAGTGTCAGAAATGTCCTCAATGATTGGGTTATTTTTTCAACTTCTATTTTCTTGTAATATATATAAGCTATCATTACTAGATCAACAAGATTCCTCGTTAGCCCTTTGACAAACTTATATCTAAATTGCTCACTTTTAAAAGTTGTGAATTTAAAATTTTGTTTCTTACTTTGGGACATCTTTCTCATATGTGTTGAGTAGATTTTTTATTTTTACCATCTTATCCATTGTCTTTGAATTGAAAGCATATGAAGGTTAATCCAATATTGTAGTGATCATTTATCTAAAATTATTCTTCAACTTTACATCATCCTTTAAATATTCATTAGTATTCAAATATTGACCTATCAATTATTTAGTAGTGTAATATTTTCATATTGTGCATCTACTACTTGATTTATTAGCTTGTTCATCTCTTCTAGGAATTTGAAAAAGAGCTCATTTCTGTGTTTGATTATTTCAATCCAAATTCTTGGTTGTTTGAGTGCTTTCTAATCTAAGACCGCATCTTTTATCAAAAAATTTACATCCATATTTTTAGCCGATAGGCTATATTATGGATGGGCTTTTAGCCTGAAACATGTCTCACGCCGTTGAACTGCCACGGTTTCCCGTCAGACTTTTGGGGGATTGCCGGTAATCTTCACCATTTATGTGACATGGTGGAACCCACTTGCCAATGTTGGTAATCTTCTCGAACGCACTTGCCAATGCCATAAATGGCAATAGAACAAATTTAATGGTTGCATCGTATTTGAAGTAAATGTTGAATACGGAAGGATGCCAGATGTGAAATCGCGTCAAGTGGCTAAATATCAACCTCCACCTGGTTAAAAACTGATCGCAATCTAAAATGCCATCAAATTCTATCTTCTGCATTTATTAATGCTGGCAAATATCTGGCGAGTCTCGGCTGCATTTCCCTAAAATCTTTTATCACTACATTTAATGGCTTGGAAGATTTAATTTTTTAGCTGCCACCGCTTCCACTTTCACCGCAGTCCTTTCGCTCAGCACCGCTTCCACTTTCACCGCCTCAACTGTTGTACAAAAAGGCTACATAGTGTAACAAAAAAATTACCAAGAGCCTGCTGCATTTACGAAGAATTACACATTGCAAAGAGTTAACACACTGCACAGAGTTTGTTAGCGACAAGGATTACAGAAGAAGAACAATTAGCAGAGAATTTATACGGCAGTCCAGAAAAAAATTGGTATGATAGTTACGTTATATCTGCACATTTTTATTATTTTACTGATTTCCATCTATTCAACTTTCACTGTTTTCTCCTTTCACTCCTGTATTTCTGGAGCTGTGGATGCAAAGTATTAGAATCGAATTTAAATTAAAAAACAAAATTGTTTCAAACACAAATGTCATCTAATATTTTTCTTACTTGCAAGACTGAGTTGCATAGTTTATACAATTTTTGGTTAAACTTTCACCTACACATCATTCATTCATTCTTTCGTTCATCCAACAGCCAGCTTTGGCCTGACAACCACTGATATCTATATATATATTCCATTCAAGAATAGCAAATATGTTTTTTTTTTAGAGCCTAAGTTGGGAATTAAAAATGAAAAAAACAAGATTTACTGTTACTGCAAAAATTTTCTGTCAAATCTAAGGACTTCCTGTACTAGCATTTGAAAAACTTATTAACTAACAAATATAAGTTTTGAACATTTTATATGAAGCTATTCAATTAAAAGTGAAAAATAGCCCATTCAGATATACTGTATATATAACAATATGGCCTACATACTTCAGAAATGGAATTGTCCGATGAAATGGGAGGCGACTTGTGAATGGGGAAGCAGCCAAGACATGGGAAGGCCATGATGCCTAATTTACTAAGATATTTTAATTTTAACTTGACTAAATTTTATATATTAATGTCCACTAATTAGAATAACTATAATTATTCAGTCATTAATGTACTTCAACTTATTCTGAAATTAAGTGCATAAAAAGAATGCAATCCTCATTAGGGTCAGGGTATACACTGAAAATATGAACTACGATAACCCATGGCATGAATAATGAGTGGCAAAGTGGATAGAATTTGTTTAGACATGACAAGCTTCATAACCTAAGCAGGGATTCATAAAAATCCTTACCTACCACTCAGATGCGCTATGCAAGCCATGGTCTTTCAGATTCCCTGATCTTAGCAGCACAATCATGACGCTAGCAACGCGAAAAGAAAAAATATTAAAGTGTGCCTCTTTCTATGTTGTGTTCTGCGAGTGAACCCAAAATTAAAATTAAAATTATACACACTTCTAATTCTATTTTTTGAGTTAAAATTTTTCACAAAATTAAAAGAAAAATTTACAGAGGCGAGAGAAAATAAAAATGTCTCTGGTAGTATTATACTTCAGAAATAAAATCCTAAAGAGCGGGTATAATTGAAAATACCTTGGAAAGTGACATATATTTAAAACGAAAACCTTCGTAAACACTTAAAAGAGTGAGGAGAAATACTAAAGACATCTAAAGCAGAGAATTACACATTGCAAAGAGTTAACACACTGCACAGAGTTTGTTAGCGACAAGGATTACGAGAAGAAAAATCAACAAGACAAGGTAAAAAGAAAAATCAGGTATTAGACTCTGTACAAATAAGCAGAATATATTCCAGTATGAAATATTGGCTTACTCCAGTATGAAATATTGGCTTCAGTAGAGGGGTCCAGTCTTGCGCTACAGGAATCCCCGGCCTGCTCAGCATTCTCCTTCCACTTCGCTTCCTCCAGATATTTGAAAACCCTTTGAGGTAGTTGTTTATGTAAATGCTCTGTCAATGTGAAAATAGGGAATTGAATTGTTTGACACGTTTCTAGGAGCTTTTGTGGACAGCGAGTCTCCTCCCACAACCCTACAGCTGTTTGTTATTTTAACTTTGACATTTACATGCCACAATATTACCACTTCCACTTTCGCCGCCAGAGTTAGTCACTCCAATAGATAAAAAATCACAAAAGTAGAACAAGTAAAAGCAATTTTAACTTAGATATTTACCAGTGACAATCACATTTTTTTCCAATTACGTTTGTTAAAATGAAAGTTCAAAGTTAGAATAATTAGGACTAGGATTTACTTAAAAAACTCCCACTGTCGTTTGAATCCAACGGTGCAAAAGTTGATCCAGAATTTCTAAAAGGAGGCTTGTGTATAAGTGTGTAGATAAAGTTTCAAGATTAAAAGAAAGTTGTGGAGGTTAACAAGAAACTATTGTTGTGATTCCCTAATATATCTAAGTTTTATCCTAAGAGGGGATTAAGGTCTTTTTGTGTAAATATGTTGTGTAAATTTTTGTTAATTAATTTATAATTTATGATTTATTTTTATTATTGTTAAAACAAGGTTTAGTTAAGTTCCCTTAAGTCTCAAATATCATGTTTGAACTTAAAAAAAAAAATTAGAGGTGTTTTAATGTTATTTTCTTATTATTTGAATCAAATTAAACCCCTAAAATAATTATTTATGAGATGGGACCATGTTGAAGTTTTTAATATGTGTTTTGGAGGAGTTTAGAACCTTTTAATTTAATATTTTATTAATTATAAATTCTTTTTATAAAATACTAAATATAAATTATTTATTAAAAAAATTTAGTGTTTATAAAAAATCAACTTTTAAAATTTTAAGATAGAAATTTCTTTTCTAAAATATTTTACTTTAATAATCTTTTGAATCTTAATTTATTTTACTTTAGAACTTATACTATATTACCCTTATTTTTTAAAAATCTAACTATAACGTAATTTTAATATAGAATATTTTTCACTAAAAAAAAAACATCTTCCTCTTTGAATCTCCATAATTTCCTTCAAACTAACTAACACTTGTATTCCCGTAAACTAACCCCTACAATTCTATGCGATGTAATGCCCTAAAATTGAAAAAACACAACTATCAATTTTTTTTTTAACAAAGGTATAATAATGCAAACAATTGTTAACCATGTATGTGCATAGTGGCACACTATACGCTTTGGGTGAAGTTGCTTGTGCAACTCCACCATTGACGCACCACTCGATACCCTATAACTTCTAACTAGCAAAGTGCTACCCATATAGGTTCTATTAAACCTATATTTTTACCCTTAATATTACAATGCAATAATTGTTGATACAATGCTCATAGCTAACCCAAATAATAGAATAAATTGTTAATGTGGTTCATTTTATTTATTTATTTATTTTTCATTCGATTTTCCCATATATATATATATATATTATTAAAGGTACGATAAAAATACTTAATGAAATACTTAACTTTTACCTTTTTACATACTCTTATTTTACTAAGATCTTTGTTTTAAATTTACTAAGATCTTTATTTTAAAATTAGTAAGATTTTTATTTAAAATTTACTAAGATCTTCATTTTACATTTACTAGATCTTTATTTTACATTTACTAAGATCATTATTTAAAATTTACTAAGGTTTTCATTTTACTACTATCTTTATTCTAATTTTATTAAGATCTTCATTTTACATTTACTAATCTTTATTTTACATTTACTAAGATCTCTATTTAAAATTTACTAAGGTTTTCATTTTACTACTATCTTTATTCGAATTTTACTAAGATCTTCGTTTTACATTTACTAGATCTTTATTTTACATCTACTAAGATCTTTATTTAAAATTTACTAAGGTTTTCATTTTACTACTATCTTTATTTTAAATTACTAAGATCCTTATTTCAGATTTACGAAAATCTTTATTTACAAACTTACTAAAATCTTTATCTAAGATTTACTAAGATCTTTTAAAATCTTTATTAAAGATTTAAGAGAGTGTGATATCTCTTTATTTGCTTTTTAAAGAAAATACTATTTAAACATGAGAATGAGTTGGAGATTTCTAAATTTAATGTGAATATTACCCGCGTGAGTTTGTTTTATTTTATTTTTCTCTCATATGGCTGAGCTATTTTTTTTCTGCATTGAAAAGGATATATATATATATATATATAAATTGTGAATTTATCGCAATTAGTTTACCACGAAATGTGACTCTTGGTGATAAACGAAAACAAAACCAATATAGAAACCTATTATAAAATATGGTTATACGAATTATAATAAGTATATTTTTTACATATACTATTATTTTAATTAATTTATAGGAAATTTAACATTTTAATTGATTTATTAGAGAAAAATGTATTATATAATCTATTAAAATTAAAATTCATTTTTGGAATAATTTTTTTATTTAAATTAGATATATTTATTTATTATTACATATGATATTTGAATTCAAATAACATTATATTTAAAAAAAAAAAAAACTTTATCAACTTTAATATAATTTGTTTCTAAGTTTTACTTTTTATTAAAGTGTGATATATCCATCTCTCCATTCACCTTATATATTACACAAATGTATGCAAAAATATAACAATTTGTTTCCTAATTGACCTTCTACAGCTCCCTTAATAAATAAATAAAGAAAAGTCAACATTAATAAATACATTTAAAATAACATATATAATAATAAATAAATATATTTAATTTAAATAACAAATTTACCTTCAAAATTATAATTAAAATTGTTTCACCATCTCTTTCTTTCATTTTCCTCTTCTCTCTTGCTTTCTCTAACAAGGATAATTAAACTATTAGTTTTCTTGCAATAGTGTACATTTTAATTTCTTCTTCTTTGAAGAACTTTCATCATCAATGGTGGCTAGGTTCTCTTTCTTTGGGTGGATTTTCTTACAAACATACAAGGAAATAAGAGTTTTTGACTTCACGCCTATGTCTTTTCTTCTCAACTCCTCCTGCAGTAATATAGTTAATTTTCTATAGAACAAAAAATATATATTTCTAACTAAAACTTTAAATCTATTAACTAGTTATGTGGAGTGCGAATTCATTTATAGAAATATAGTTAATTTTTTTTGTGATATTTATTAGTATTGGCCAATTAAAGTTTAATTTTGCAGCCAAACAAAATTGCAAATTTCCTTAATTGGATTTCATCAATAATGTTTATTATACGGAAGTTGTTAAAATTGTCACTGTTTATTATAGAAGTGCAATTTAAATTGTAAAATATTGTGTTTTAGATTTAATGAAAAAAAATAGGTGCTAGTATATTTTTTATGTGATATTTATTAGTATTGGCCAATTAAATTTATCAACAATCAATTGATATTGAACAATTACAATTAAGTTACTTTTTTTATTATTTAATGTGGTATTCTTTAGTATGGAAAAGTTATAGTTAATGATTTATTTACAATATAATATCCATTAGTATCAAATAGTTATCAATTGGATATTTAGTTGTTTGTATAGTTATTGCTTGATATTAAATATAATTGCCTTTTAAAAAAATAATATTAGCAATAATTATTATTCATAAGTAGAATTGTAAAAAATGATAAATTACCACTTAAAAAACACATATATTATTGGAGCATAGGGTTAAACACTGACACAAAACATATATTATTGCAGCATAGGTTGTAAGATACAACTCAACATCGTCAATTAAATATCAATGGATATTATTGACATCTCCAGTAGTTCCAGTGGGCCACTGTTGTCAGCCAATTCGACACCGTCAATCAATGGAAATCAAAACTCTACAAGTCAGATACAAGATTTTGCAAATGACATTACAGTTAGTTGCTTGGACTTGCTACAACAAGCGAAGGCCACTGTTCAAAACATGCAAAGTGTCCAAGATTTGGACATTCAGTCAATGGAAGTAACATTACATGAGTTCCATTCAACTTGTGAGAAGTTGAGTTCATTTTGTACTTTCCTTCGTGAAATGAAAGCAGACGAGTTCTACGGACAAGGTGGCTCTATCTACATTAAAGAAGCGTTCCAAAATTACTTGAACCATCCCTAAGATACATTATCACTATAAATGTGGATATAGTAGTTGATATAACGATATAACTTCAGCTTTTACCAACTTATGGATAGTTGGATATTTTGTAACTCCCTTAAACAAATGTAAGCTCCAATATACTATGAACAAAGCACTTCTCCTCGTAATAAAAATATCCAATATGTCACCTACTACAATACCATGTAACACGTTTTTTGCTTCGAAAATATGTATACATTGTTCTCTCGCTATCATTTTGCATATTGGTTCTTGACTTTTGATTGTGTTTTGTATATCTTTACTTGACCCATATGTCAAAATTCCAAAAAACAAATGCCATGTTCAATTGCATATAATTAAGAATAGTAGTTTGCATATAATGTGTTTCAAACCTTTCCTCATTTGACTTCAACTATGCATAGTCTATATCTCTCCTTCAATAATTGTCTCATTTTTTCACCTACATTCCTTAAAATTTGATCACTTAGTAGAACGATAATATTGTACTCACTTCCATTCTTTTAACATATTTCACATTTCTAGTATACTATATTAACATACATGATAGATGTATCCTCAACCAGAACACAATCCACATAAAATTAGTGCTCTCCAATAATAGGTTAAAACATTTATGAACCAAATAACTCTCTTTAATCTTATTGTATTCTCATTTGTTGTTTATCCCTTGCTATTAATGCACTACTTTTATACTCATTTGTTAGAAAGCGTGTTTCCTCTTATTCCTTTAGCATATAATGCAGATCTAAACATTTAGAGTGCATCCAATTTAGTTAGATTACTTAATAGCGTGAACTAAATTTTTTACTCACTACACTCTCCCTTCTTTTTTCCTTACAAGTGCAGCAAGCTAACTTCTAAAGGCCACTATTTTGACATACATACCTATTCAAAATCACATTTACAGGTATTATTCTAAATTTACTTTAACTCTATGTAACTTCTATACACACTTTTATTTAAACTACTACTTGTATGGTCGCATTCAAGAACATTGTTGCTTTCTAAAATATTATCAAATTAGTTAAGTATATTTTGTTGGGTATACAACATATTAATTTCACACTTCACAAAGTATGCTTTTTATACATCATTGAAAGTAAGTAATAGCTGCCAACTACAATTTACTTTTGCAAGGACTAGTTCGCTCTCTTGCCACAATGTTTTCTTTGACTGTGAACGCAATTAAGATGATCCATGATGGAAACGTAGACCTACAACCCCATCTACAAGCAATAGATATTTCAATGTTTGGACATGGGCCTGAACCAACCAATCGCTATATACTACAACTCTCTGATGGGGTGCATAATCAGAAGGCTACACTTCCAAAACAGTACAACCACCACATAGATTCTGAAGAACTACAAAAGGGCTCTATAGTTAAACTCATTAAATATAGCTGCCCTGTTCTTTGCAATTCAAGGTGAGCCATCATATTTTAGTAATTTGCTACAATATGCAAAATCAAAACTTTTAGATTATCTTTCATGAACTCCATTATTTTACATATCATCCTACTGATAATACTTCTTTATTTTACACTCATAGGTGGATCGTCATATCGGAATTAGAAATCATATGTGGGCCGCAAGATATCATTGGTGAGCCCACCAACCTCTTTGAACAGCAAACCCAACAAGTACAAGCCATGCCTATAAGCCTTGATAACAATGTTATAGTACCGCAACCACCTCTCCTAACAAAATATTCCTTGACTAAGGATGCAATCAAGCTGATGAATAATGGTAACCTAAACTTGCAACCCCATCTACAAGCATTAGAAATTGTACCGTTTGGCCATGCACTCAAATTGGTTGATCGATATAGAGTGGATCTCTCCGATGGGGTACATAAGCAGAAGGCAACACTTCCAACAAAGTACAACCAATGCATAACTTCTAAAGAACTCCAGAAAGGATCTATACTGAAATTGATAGGATACAGTTGCCCTCTTCTTTGCAATTCAAGGTGAGCCACGCTATTTGCATGCATATCTACAAAATTCACAACTACCAATTTGTAGCCTAGCATTATTATCAGCTGTACCACATTTAATTGTACTCAAAATACTGACTCGTTTATTCTTTATAGGTGGATAGTCATCTCCAAATTAGAAATCACATGTTTGCAACATGACATCATTGGTCAACCTACCTACCTGTTTGAAGAGCAAGTCCAGAAAGTAACTTCTACAAACTCAACTACTCCATCTACAAGCATGAGTAACATTCCTATGGTGACAAAGCCACCTACTCAAAGGGCACTTTTTGGGTTAGCCTCTTCCCTACAAAAGAAAGACTCCCCATCCAATATTACGCCCATTAGAAATTTGAATCCATTTCAGACAAGGTGGCTTATAAAGGGTCGTGTTACCATGAAAAAATAGATGCACCACTTCAACACACAGAAGGGACAAGGGCAGGTCTTCTCTTTTGATATTGTTGATTGTGAGTGCACTGAAATACGAATAACATGCTTTAATGAAGTTGCAAACCTTCATTACATGAATGTACATTTTGGAGAAGTATATACAATATCTGGTGGGACTATTAAGTCAGCTAATAGGTTATACAACAAACTGAATAGCCAGCTTGAAATTCTTTTAGTTGAGGAATCCAAAATTTCTTACTCCGAAGATGACCTTGCAATTCCCAAACATAAGTTCTCCTTCACACCCTTTAAGGACATTTTAGAATTGAACAATAATATCCTTGTTGATGTTATTGGAATAGTCATATGTGTGGACCCAAGCTCAACCATAAGGAGGAGGGATGGGACTGAAGTTCTTCGAAGGAGCATCAAATTGATAGATACCTCTTCATCTACCATTAATATTACTTTATGGGGTCCAACAACTGAAAAGGAAGGAAAGCAACTGTAGGAGAGCTATCACTTAAAACATGTGTCCGTACTTGCAATAAAAAATGGTCGTGTCACTGAGTATAATGGCAAGGTCATAAGCACGTTGGCAAGCACCCACCTATTTGTAAACCCAAGAATAGAGGAGGCCGAACAACTCAAATCATGGTTTGAACAAAATGGGGCTAATGTCACTCCATTGAATACACAACCATTGGATGCACCTCTCGTGCTTATGAGGAAATCAATTGTTGATATTGAAGAGCAAACTACCAGTGTGAAACAAACTTTCCAATGCACTCTAAAAGCATCAGTGCAATACATAAAAACAAATTCATTATGCTATCCATCTTGCCCCCTTGACTTAGATGGAAGACAATGTAAAAAGAAAGTTGTCCAGAATGATGATCAAACATGGTATTGTTCCAAGTGCAAAGCCACTACTCCTAAATGTACCTATAGATACATACTCCAGCTAAAGGTCGCAGATCATACAGGAATATTATGGGCTGTTGCTTTTGAAGAACCAGCTACCAAACTCCTTGGAATGTCTGCAGATAATTTATACATGCTACAATTCAATTCTGGAACAGAAATTGAAGCTGAAACCATAGTGAAAGGAGTGTTATTCAAGCAATTTATCTTCACAATCACAAATTCCTATGATTCAAGTGTTGCTCAAGGACGGGTCAAATCAACAATCACAAAGGTCGACAAGCTAGATTTTGTTGCAGAGAATTCGCTCATGTTGAGTGAAATCGCTACTATGTCTCGTATTGCTAGTGTTTAGATGTACCTCAAGCACTCATATAATGTATATGAAATTTTGTAACACCTTATATAGTATACTTTCTAGAATTTTCATTCCATACATGGAATTTCAAAATCACATGTATATTGAATATATTGATGTTATAAAAAATATGAAAATACTGTGATATGTTTCTTCTACCAAATTACTCATGTATATAGCATACCAATTGTATCTCAACAACTTTTCACAGAATATAGTGATCAAAGAACTCATCAAAATTAATGTTTACCTTCTTCAATTTTGTATGTATTTGTAATTGTTCATTTGATAATTATACTTCATATGTCCTTTACAGATGGCGACCTCTACCGCTAAAAGCATACAATCCCGTAAAAGATCTCATAACTACTACATGCAACATAAAGAAGAAATCAACATTCGCCGTCATTTCAAACGCATAGGAAAACAAGCAATAGAAGCCAATACACCACCTTCCTTTCAATCAAACCAACACAACATTGACCCATACGAATGTGTATCCCAAAATGAACACACTTTCAACATAGGTTTGTCAGCATGCACACATGAAACAATCCACACACGGCAAAATCAATCCACAAGCTTACCGCATTCTGAACAAAACTTTATAGACGCTTCAAAAAGATTTCGTTCAAAACTAGATAAACTATCCAACTTACCAACTTGCACAATTTGCCATGAATGCTACCCAGGAATCCGTACCAACACAACACAAACCGGTCCAGTTTGTTTTAGATGCTTCCGTGAGACAGGTAGACATCGTTTCTCAGCAACTAATTTAATGGACCCAGGAGTACAGCCGTACGAGCTACGAACACTAACACAAGTCGAAGAAATGTTAATAGCACGAGTCAATCCAATAATACAAGTAACACATGCTCGTGGAGGCCAATACAAATATAGTGGTCACACAATTTGTTTCCCCTACGTGACATAAGGCAATTATCAGTGTCTTCCCTCGATTTACTACTATTCCAAAGGAGGATTCAGAACATTTTGAAACATTTTGCTGGAGTGAACTACTTCTTTACAAGCACTTTCACAACATTGAAGCAGACATTGGTATCGAGAAAGAGAAAATTGTTGCAAATTGGAAGGAGATGAATTTACGC
>VDFB02354080.1:0-15602 GCA_007258455.2 Sequoia sempervirens
CTTATATGCTTCTTGTGTGTACATGATATCATCTATTGTTATCCATGAATTTTTTTACATGTGCCTTATAATTCTATTATCTTTAGCAATATTACACACTTGATGTGCTTTACCTGTTATCATTTCCTCCTCATCTCTAGTTCCTTGCATCCTTATGTGCACCCAATTGGAGGGGATGTGTATTATCATTGAAATTCCTTCATGTGATTATAGTGATGTAGTTACATGATAGTTGTGATCATTTTGAATGTTAATAAACAAAGATTCATTACTTTCTCTAGATAGAGACATTAAATATTTTTTCTACTTGGTTAGATCCTTTTCACATTTTTTTTTTTTATCACTTTTCATAGTAGAAGAATTTTCTTTTCTTACCACTTTTTTCCTTTTTTTTTACTTAAAAAACTAGTTAGCAAGTTATGAATACGCTCAAATTTTAAATAATTGACATACACTACTACTGATAATTTTTTCTCTTGTGCTTGTAGGTTCTTGAAATATAGCACTCATGTTGATAAGTACACACATGACTTGCATTTATTATTTGTTACATTACACAGATCCATATACTTTGAGCTTTTAAAAACTATTTGACTTCCATGTTGACTACTTAATTTTACTTTGACATTCATTCTCATAGTATTCCACATGCAAGTGAAGGTAGGGGAAAAGAGTGATTTGGTGAATTTAGTAATACCCATGATCTTTTTCTTTAATTTTGGGTCCACGATGACTTGGTTGTATTTAATGCATCTATTAGTGTTTAAGATGATCAATTTTGATGAAAGATCACTAATGATGACAACTATTATTGAATTCCATCATCACTCATCCCTAAAATCCATCCAATTTTCTAAATATTACCTTTTCCCATCTTAGTTCGAATACACAAGTGTGGAATTAATCTAGATTAGTCCCAAAGGTTCACCCTTTCACTTGATGATCATTATGAGAACTGACTAAACTGTGAATTGTCTAAATTACACACTAAGGTGGTGTATTAAAGACTAACCCTAATGGAGAAGAACCATTTAGTTTAACTAAAGAGGACACCTAGAGTTCTATTTGTAAATGGATAATTCAATAGAATACATTTGCATTGAATCATTATCAAGTAAGACTATATTGCATGTTTGCTTGTAATTCTCAATATTGATTCATTATTGTTGAAAAGGTCCATCTAGGGTCCTCACTAAGAAAAACTTGATCCTCATGGTCTAGAAAATCACCAAAGGTTCTTGAAAACATTATCTATTCTCACATGAATTTAGATACCAAGAATTAAGGAAAACAAGTTTCAAACTGCATTTTTTTTTTATGTTAGGTCTATAAGATATAGGTTCACACTTGTGCTTCAGGTCAACTCCACACTCACATAACTAACCCAAAAAGCTACATAGTCAAGGTTTTGGGTCAACAATAAATCATAAATTCCAACACCATAATAGATGAACTTGTACCATTTAAACATAACTATTTGCATCAAAATCAGTTCACTAAATAACCCATTTAATTTTCTTATATATTAATATTACTTATATCATTAGTTCAATTATTATTACTAGCTCTAAAATTCTTAGCATTTGCGAAACACATTTTTTTCCAAATTATTATTATTTTAGAGTATAACAAGTATCTCATTCTTATCAAGGGAGGTATCCATCATAAAAACTAAGAAAATAAGAGAAAAAATATGATACAATATAATATAAGAAGTGAAACAAAGATATTAACAGCTACTACACTACTTTGTTCATCAAAATGGAGATTACTAACTCAAAATTAATTCCCACAATCTAAGAATTGAGCTTGACTAGTAACTAAAACTACTTGACAATACACTAATGATCATTAACACAACAATCTCTTATGAAGAATTAACTATATAACTCGGACATCTCTAAGACACTTATTATTAGTACTCTTACTAAGACAAGCTCAATTCTTTAAATTCCTAGAACACACAAACATGAAAATGCTGAATATACAATTATCTCCAATAACTCATGAATTATACCAATATTATAAAAGCTAGTTCACCTCTAATCATTGAGTTCCCACCAATCATATAGCAAAAATATATTTATTTTCATTACAATATTCCACAATCTTGTAAACAACAAAACAAGTTTGCCTAAAAAAACAAGATAAAGTTCAATTCAATTATGAAAATAAACGAAATATTTGCCAAAAATCAATAACAATCTATTTCACCTACAATCTGAAAGAAGGAAATAATTTAATTCCATGACCAACCAACACATAGTATCAATTTGAATAAGGTATCATGAGCTATCGATATCACTCAATATTTATGTAACAAAATCTAACAAATTCAAATTCTAATTTAGACACTCAACGATATTTTCTCTTTTGGCTTAAGGATAGCTTTCTTTCTTTTGACACAATTTCAACTTCACCATCTTTCTGTTTCTTTGCTTTTGGATCAATCTGAAGCTCCAATCCTTTTTTTGCTTTTGGATCAATTTCAACTCCATCTTTCAGATTTTTTTCTTTTCGACCGATTTCAATCCCAAATAACTTTATAACATCATCTGAATCCATAGCTTTTCTTTTTCCATGTTGTGCAGATCCATCCAAAGGATTGCTGGTTTTCTGATGGGGTGGACCATGTATGTGCTCTGTATTCTGTTCCACTTTGATTTTTTCTTGAGATTTCTCTAACTCTTTGGGCTTACAAATACTCACATTTGGCACATCTACTGAGCTTAGAGAACTATATGTGGCATTGAATCCCTCTTCTTGAAGTAACTCATGAGAACCAGATTGATCTTCCGCACAATTGTTGCTAATCAATTTCTGAGAGACATGGGCTGTAATGTAAAATTTGTTGCTTGGCATCTCACAATCCCTATAAAAGGAAACGATGTTTCCTCCTTTCAAATCCTTATCTCTGACAAACCTTCTCCATCCTCTTGTAAGCACATAACTCTGGCTACTTTTCCAAAATGAAAATCTAAATTGCCATTCTCTACTGTTACTTGTATCCACAAATGTAAGAAAAGTCACTGATTGGGCATCTAACTTATCCTTAGGAAAATGAAGTTCAGCATATTGTTTTGGTATCACCAGCCTATTTAATTTACCCACATCACTAGCAGTCATCTGCTTTTGAAATAGATACTGCCTAATTCTGGGGTCTCCTGGAACAATATTCTTACCCATCTTGCCTGCAATAGACATTTCCTGATTACCAGACCACTTGATTATGTCTGTAATGAGCATTGCACCAATTCTGCAGCTCTCTATCATTATTGTGATCCCTTATTAAATGCTTAACTTCATCAAGAGTGAGAGAATCCTTAAACTGTTTCTCAACTTCTGAAATGGGGAAATTTATTTCACCATCTTTCTCTCGGAAATTCAAATAAGCCTTGGAAGCTTCTTCAGAAGTCTTGAAAGTACCCTCTTTTCCTTCTTCCTGTCCTCCAATTTTTTTACTCTCTGTTGCCTCAGTATTACTCTCCACTTGATCAATTTCATTACTATCAGCCTCCGCTTCATTATCATCATCTTTACTCAATGGATTAAAGCCAGATGAATCTAGGGCACCAGATATTCTTTCTTTGTCACTTTCTTGTTTTGAAATAGCACTACAGTCAGCCCTAGAATCGGGGCTGTGATACCCTTCTTCTTGTGGCTCTTTTGAAAAGCTCTGTAAGAACATCAAATTTAAGAATCATAATCCGTTATTTAATTCTTTACTATTTTCTTTCCGATGATAGATCATTAATCATGACGTAAAATATATATACAATTGATTTCAGAAATCTTTTTTCATTTTCCAAAATGCTAAAAAAATTCTGATGCTGCACAAACAATAATATATATACATACCTTTTCCATTGCAAATCTGAAACACACTCCTGCTGTGCTTGTTTTCGGATACCTGAATTAGTGTTGAATACAATTAAGAGTTTTCAAGATTTCAAAGCTATCTTGCTGTTCTATCAATCAATTGAAAGAACAGAATTTTTTTTTAATAAAGCATTTAATATTCGACACGATAGGTAACCTAAAGCCGACTGGAAACAAATCACACCAGAAATAAAATCTGCAAATGTTAAATCCCCGTAAAACAAAACTGTCCGATCAGCTTGTGCAGAAAGTACACTTGAATATAATTCGAATTTTCTGAACATATAGCTCTCATTATTCAAGGGAAGAAAACAATCTAAGTTCATGTGGGCTCAGATTAAGAAGCATTGGGATAATCATCAGACCAATGCAGACTACAAAGCTGCTATTTAATTCTGTTCTTGAACTAAATTGTTATCAACATAAATCACAGAAAACAAGTCACTAAAGAAAATAAGTCATTGAGATAATTTTTTTTGTTAATAACTACACTTATATTTCTCCATTTATATTCTTTAAGATCAAGATTTCAAGAGCCGAAAAAAAACTTATAAAGAACAGAAAAAAAAACTTATATTATAATGAACAAAAAAAACTTATATTCTTTAAAATTTCAAAGCTATCTTGCTGTTCTATCAACCAATTTAAAGAGCTGACTGAAAGCAAATCACACCAGAAATAACTTACCAACAGACCACACAAATTGTTTGGAATTGTAAACAATCATTTAAGTAAATTATATTTATAAAACAAAACTTACAACAACAATGGAATTTACCTGATTTGTAAAGCACAGATTGTTTCAGTCATATTAAATGTTATTAAATCAATTTATTTATAACAATTAAAATTAAATTTATTTTTATTTTATAAATTTAGATGTTTATGTCCTCATAATATTTATATTATTTAATTATTTCAAAATAAATTTAGAAAAAAAACATATTAGATAACCATCAAAATTAAAGCTAACTTTAAAAATCAAGTCAAAACATGCAACATGCCAAGTTCCAATCCCACCTGCATGTACAAAAAAGACAAAATTTAATATAACTACTTATAGTTATTCTGAAAGGACTCATTTCTTAACTACTTATAGTTATTCTAAAAGGACTCATTTCTAAACAATAGATTCAAATATCTAGTTGTTTTTAATTTAATTTATTTTTATTTTTTATTAACCTAAAATTTGTGTATTTAAAATTTATATTTTTAAATATTATTATATTTTAACTAAAAGAGGGGTAAAAATTTATTAAAAAAAGAAGTACAACATCTGTCAAACTCAATTAAATTGTCCAGCTCATAAGCTAAATCTAGGGGTAATTGACCCCTGTCCACAATATCCCAATTTTGTATATGATTAGAGGCTCACTTGGCCAAACAATCCGCCACAATGTTCTAATCCCTAGGAATATGATTGAAACTAAGACTCCAAACAAGCATAAATACCAAGAATATTATTATATTAAAATACTAAAATATATAACAATTTTATAGTAGAATAATATAATGATGTGATTTTTTAAAAATATACAATAAATAAAATAAAAATAGTTTTAAATTTTTTGTTTTTTTTAAATATCTATTTATGTATTCATATGTATATGCAAATAGCAAAGTTTAATATTTATGTAAAAAATAAAATAGGTAAAAAATAAAGTAATTCTATTTTCATTCCTACTTGAAATAAGTAGTAAATACTTTGTTTGTACTTAATTTCAAAAGTAAAATAATTTTTTCAAGGTAAAAATAAAATTGATTTTTTTATTAAAATTTAAAATGTATACGATTTATGTGTATATAGTAAATAAAATAGTTTCCAAATACAATACTTGAAATAGATATTAAATATTTGGTTTGTGTAGTAATGATGTGAGAGGAAAAATAGAATCAAATAAATTAGCACACCTATATTTAAAAAATTCTATATAGAAGAGGCTAGAGATATCATTTTCGAGGTGTATGCTTAGAAATATTATTATATTATAGAAATATTAATTATATAGATTATTATATTTTTATTAATATATTACCATATTTCTATTATTATATTATTATTTTTATTATTGTTGGATTGTAACAACAAGAAAAACTAAAAAAACAAGATTGTGAAAACAATAAAACAATCTTTCTCTTATTTTAGAAAAAAAAAATAGTTTTTTGCTTTCGGGAGGAAGTTTCGAATTTTCTTTGAAAGAATAAATCAAGTTTTATTCTATGTTGAGAGATTGTTGTTATCTTCAAGAGGTTATAAATATTTGTTCTCTTGAAGGCATAATTATTATGAATTGTAAGAGCAATATTGCTGCAACTATGAAGATTGTAGATGTAATTGTTTTTCCTTTGAGCAATAAGAATACCAATACTTGCCCCGTGGATGTTTCCTTGGCATATTGTCAAGGTTTTTACCACATAAATTTGTGTATTTTCATTTGTTCTGTTATTCTTCTTTATTTTTCTCGTTACTTCTTTGCATCTAATTTGTGTTGTAAATTTAATGACTCTGGGTTAATGCTTCTGCATTTATAACAAATGCTTCCACATTTATAACAAGTGGTATCAGAGCAATTTGTTTTGCAGCAATTGTGTTAGAATTTGGTGTTGATTCTATAGCATCAAATGGCGAAGGTTTCGAATACAAGATTCGAGGTGAATAAATTTAATGGAAAGAATAATTTTGAGCTTTGGAAACTCAAAATGCATGATTTTTTAGTGCATGATGACGTTCTTTTTAATATTGTTGGAGAGAATACAATTGTAGGCTTATGGAGAAAAATGGAGAGTCTTTATATGACAAAATCCCTGACAAATTGGATCTACTTGAAGAGGCAATTGTATAGTTTGCGAATGAAGGAAAGTATAGATTTTTTTGATCATTTAAATGTTTTCAATACTCTTATTTGTCAATTATCTAGTATGGGTGTAAAAATCGAAGATGAAGCCAAGGCAGTTACTCTTTTGTGTTCATTGCCCGATTCCTGGAATCACTGTCACTTCTATTAGCTTTAGCACAACTGACACCCTTGAATTTGATTTTTTTGTGGGAGCTTTGTTGTCTAAAGAGGTGCACAAGAAGTCTAATATAAAAACCTCCACACTAGAAGCCAATGGTGGGTAGAGGTTGATCCACAGAAAAAGGGGAGAATTCAAGAGGAACATCCAAATCTAAGTCAAAAGACAGAAAGGGTAAGGGAAAATGTTGGTATTGCAATAAATATGGGCATCTCAAGAAAGATTGTTGGAAGAGGAAAGAAGAGAATGATGACTTCAAAAAGGAAGAAAATTTGGTTGAGACAAGTCCAGGTATGGTCAATGAGGTATTATCTGTTTGTGATTTTTCACAATGTGATGAGGATTGGTTATTAGATTATGGTGCTTCAAATCATATGTGTCCACATAGGAATTGGTTTTCTACTTACCAAGCTATTGATGGCAGTGTTGTTCTTGTGGGAAACAATGTTTCATGTAAGAGTGTTGGGATTGGGAGCATTAAGATTAAAATGTTTGATGGTGTTGTAAAAACATTAACAGAGGTAAGGCATGTACCAGAACTTAAAAGGAATTTAATTTATTTTAGGAGTTTTAGATTCTGGTGGTTATAAATTTTCTTGTCAAGGTGGAGTGTTGAAAGTGTCCAAAGGAATTTTGGTGGTCATGAAGGCTACAAAAGTTGGAAACCTTTACAGGCTAAATGGGAGTACTAAGATAAATGAAGCAATAGTAGTATCTAAGGAAACATATGATTCTACTCATTTATGGCATCAACAATTGGGTCATATGAACGAGAAAGGGCTAAAAGTACTGGTAAACTATAAGTTACTTCCAAATTTAAAGTCTTTGAATTTGAATTTTTGCAAGCATTGTGTCTTTGGAAAGCAGTGTAGACAGAAGTTTAAATCAGGTAGTCAGACAAGTAAGGGTGTTCTAGACTATATTCATTCAGATATTTGGGGACCATCCCCTATAGTTTCTTTTGGAGGAGCCTCATATTCTGTGACATTTATAGATGACTACTCTAGAAAGGTGTGGGTCTATATTCTTAAAAGTAAAGTTGATGTCTTTGGTGTATTCAAGCAATTTAGAGATTTGGTTGAAAAGATTACCAACAGATCAATCAAGTGTTTAAGAACAGATAATGGAGGTGAGTTCACATCACTAGAGTTCAAAAATTATTGTAAGGACGCTGGGATCAAAAGGCATAAAACCATAGTTTACACTCCTCAACAAAATGGTGTTGTTGAATGCATGAACATGACTCTTCTAGAGAGAGCAAGGAGCATTCTCAGTAATTCCAAGTTGGAGCAAGAGTTGTGGACAGAAGCAGTTAATACAACATGCTATCTAATAAATCAATCACCATTAGTTGCAATAGATTATAATATTCCTAAAGAGGTATGGAAAGGTCATTCATGTGATTATTCAAATATGAAATTTTGTTGTTGTGATGCATATGCTCTTATTTCAAAGGATCAATGTTCTAAATTAGACCCCAAACCTAAGAAATACATTTTTGTTGGTTATGGTGATGGAATTAATGGATATAGATTGTGGGATCCTACTACCCAAAAATTCATCATTAGCAGAGATGTAGTGTTTGATGAATCTTCTCTAATAAAATCAAATGTTGTAGAAGTTGATTTGGAGCAGGAACAAGTACCTCAATATCAACAAGTTCAGTTGGAAACTCAACCATCTACAAAAGATGGGGAACAAGAAGAAGCTTCTAGAGATGAAGATGTGGATATGAATGTAGGAAACATATAGGAAAATGTGGAAATACCACAACCATCTCTAAGGAGATCTACAAGAGTCAGAAATTCTCCTAAAAAGTATGCTAATTTTGTTTCATCTGTTTCTTTGATTTCTAATGATGGGGAACCAAGTTGTTATTAGGAAGCAATGGATGGCACTGAAAGTGCTAAATGGAAAATAGCAATGAAAGAAGAAATCAATACCTTGGAGAAGAATAAAACATGGGACTTGGTAGAACTTCCAAAGGGTAGGAAAGTTGTTGGTTGCAAATGGGTCTACAAACTAAAGAAGGGTGTTGATGATAAAATTGAAAGGTACAAGGCAAGACTGGTAGCAAAAGGATATTCTTAGAAGGAAGGTATTGACTTTCATGAAAGTTTTTCAGTTGTTAAGCTTGCTTCTATTCAGGTTGTTTTAACATTAGTTGCATTACTTGATCTTGAGTTGGAACAACTAGATGTTAAAACAAAAATTTTACATGGATATTTGGATGAGGAGATATATATGGAACAACCAAAAGGGTTTTCTCAGGATCGCAACATGAAATTTGTTTGAAAACTCAAGTTGTCACTGTATGGATTGAAGCAGTCACCCAGGCAATGGTACAAGAAGTTTGATTCCTTCATGGTGAGCCAAAAATTCACAAGAAGTGAGTATGACCATTGTGTTTACTTTAAAAGTTTGGAAAATAGTTTATTCATTATCTTGGTGGTCTATGTTGATGATATGCTTGTAGCAAGTAAAATCATGGCTGAAATTAATAAGTTGAAGGCTCAATTGGCTAGGACATTTGATATGAAGGATCTAGGAGTAGCAAAACAAATTTTGGGCATTGAAATACACAGAGACTGGGAACATGGTAAGATTTGGTTATCACAACAAAAATATGTGGAGAAAATCCTCATAAGATTTGGTATGCAAAATGTGAAACCAGTAAATATCCCTTTAGCTTCCCATTTTAATCTTTCTTCAAGTTTATGTCCTAGTAATAAAGAAGGAAAGGATTATATGTATCATGTACCATGTGCTAATGTAGTAGGAAGTTTAATGTATGCGATGGTGTGTACAAGACCATATATTTCACATGTAATTGGTGTTGTTAGTAGGTACATGGCAAATACAGGAAAAGAGCATTAGGCAGAAGTGAAATGGGTGCTTCAGTATCTTAGAGGCACAAGTGATTATTGTATCTTCTATAATGGTTGTAGTGATTCAGTATGTGGTTATGTTGATTTAGATTTTGTAGGTGATTTGGACAAAAGGAGATCCACTTCGGGTTATGTCTTTACTCTTGCAGGTGGAGCTATTTGTTGGATGCCAAAGCTTCAAGAAACAATTGCTTTATTCACAACTGAGGTAGAGTATATGGCTGTCTCACATGCATGTAAAGAGGCAATTTGGTTGAAGGGTATTTTGGGTGAGCTTGGAAAAGTGCAGGACAAAGTGATTATATTTTGTGATAGTCAAAGTGCTATCCATTTGGCCAAAAATATAGCTTCTCATAGAAGGACCACGCATATTGAAATTAAGTACCATTTTGTAAGACAGGTTATTGATGGAGGTGGAGTAATCCTTGAAAAGGTTCATACACCTAAAAATTGTGTAGATATGTTTACTAAACCAATACTGGTAGAGACGCTGAAATGGAGTGTGGCTTCTCTTGGTTTGCAAAAGGGGTGATGCATGGGCCTTGGCAAGTATTAGGTAAATTGTTGTCAAGGTGGAGATTGTTGGATTGTGACAACAAGAAAAACAAAAAAAAAAAAGATTGTGAAAACAATAAAACAATCACAACAAGAAAAACAAGATTGTGAAAACAATAAAACAATCTTTCTCTTATTTTAGAAAAAAAAAGTTTTTTGCTTTCAAAAGGAAGTTTCCAATTTTCTTTGAAGGAATAAATCAAGTTTTATTCTATGTTGAGAGATTGATTTTATCTTCAAGAGGTTATAAATATTTTTTCTCTTGAAGGCATAATTATTATAATTGTAAGAGCAATATTGTTGCAGATGTAATTATTTTTCCTCTGAGCAATAAGATTACCAATACTTGCCCTGTGGATGTTTCCTTGGCATATTGTCAAGGTTTTACGATGTAAATATGTGTACTTTCATTTGTTCTATTATTCTTCTTCATTTTTCTCATTACTTCTTTGCATCTAATTTGTGCTATAAATTTAATGACTGGGTTAATGCTTCCGCATTTATAACAATTATTACTTTTTTATTATTATATTCATATACAAAAATGAAGAGTAAAAGTAAAGTAAATCTATTTTCATTTCTACTTTGAATATGTAGTAAATGATTTGCTTTTATTTAATATCATAAGTAAAATATTTTTTTAGTTAATTTTTTCCCTCATTATAAATCTTCAAATCTATAAATTTATGTGTATATAGTAAATAAAATAGCTTTGAATAGATCTTTGAAGGAGTGGAATTATTCCAGAATTCCTTGTTGGGAGGTGTGCATATTAGTCTCATCCTAGATTTTGACCAGTTTGTTCCTTGATGCTCTTCTCTTTTAATAATTTAAAAAATAACTTGGAGCCCCTATCACCTTGGGTGAGCCAGTTTAGCTTGGATCTAACCTTTTACCCCTGAACCTTATGTGTTTGGATCTTTCTTAGGCTATTCTTAGCTAACACAAGTACTTCACATAGCTCTTCATCATGAGGATTATTTTGTAGTCTTGCTTCTATTGTAGCCATACAATCTTGTAGGTCTCCCTCCTCCTTGCTATCCATTGCCCGTTTTTTGCTAATTGTTTGAAATAGCACCTTCCATCCTTCCATATTTTTGTTACACCTTTTGATTGCTAATGCATCTTTCATCATCCATTTGTTAATCTCTCTAAGGGAGGAAATGTCATCTTGATAGTCTCTATCTTTTAGTAAGTGTGTGTTAAGAATAAACCCCATTTTCCTCTTTGTTTCCTTGGGTTTTCCTTGATTGGAAACTTAATATTAGGCTTAATAGGGTGATGGTTGGAAAGGGTGTATGGGTAAACCTACACCTTGGCACCTTCCTTGTTTGGATAGAAATAAAAGAAGTCTTTATTTGCATAAATCCTATCCAATCTATAGTAAATCCTTCTACCAACTTTCTGAGAGTTACACCAAGTGAACCACACCCCTTTATAGTCTTTCTTACCACCTTCCATGGGATCAACCAATCTGAGCTTATTCTTTAGTCTAAGCCAAAAGTGCTTCTTGTTGCCTTCCCATGCCATTTCAATTCCACCCCATTTATCCTCCAAGTGCTCCACCATGTTGAAATCACCACCAAGTATCCAAGTGATATCTTGTAGGTTAGTCAACCACTGCCAAAGCTCAATCCTCTCCCTATGATCATTCTGGGCATAGATGGAATAAACCCCAAAATCTAGTACATCTTTTTCTTGAATGGTCCACACCACCCTATTACAACGGGAAGTCCCACTATTGATTACATACTGACCCCATTAATTGGACATAAGGATGGTTCCCCCATCCCTCCGCCTTTCATGAGCTATGGAAAAGGAGGTTGACTTGTTCCAAATAAACCTTAATTTTATTTCCAAAGTAAATTAGGTGGCCTTTTTCTCTTACAAAAGCACAAAATATTTCTATTTTTTGAGGTTAAGAAACCTTCTTATGATATACTTTTTGTTAGGTGATTCGAGTCCCTTGACATTCCAACACATGAGATTAAGATTCATTGTCTACAATAAG
Source organism: Sequoia sempervirens (assembly GCA_007258455.2). NCBI lineage: Eukaryota > Viridiplantae > Streptophyta > Pinopsida > Cupressales > Cupressaceae > Sequoia > Sequoia sempervirens. The sequence continues at coordinate 12,349 of VDFB02354080.1, forward strand.
AGGGGTGTTATCCTATTCATTTTTGAACTATTCAAAGCACTTAGGAAGATCCTCCTCGACTTCTAGTTTCTTGGAAATAGGTGAGTAAATCAATCTACTTACTTTTTTGCTTTCAATCTTGGAAAGGGTTACTTTCCTACTACCAACAAGGGAGTTGCTGTATTTTCTTGGTTTCCTTCGACTAGCTCTTTGTTTGGAGACTTGGGCACACTGTCCCTTAGTGAAATCCTCCTCCTCATTGCACCTTATGCTCTCTTCATGATCCTCGGGTTTTTTTAGTTTTCTTTTGGTATTTATTTTTATTTTATTTTTATTATTGTTGTCTTTTTTAGTGAGGGTCGATCCCACACTAGATCCTACCTTGGATACAACCACCACAACATTTGAGCCAGTATGTTCAAGCCCTCAGTACAGGGGGCTAGCCAATGGTTAATGGGTTGAACAAGGGTAGATTGAAGGGACTCGAGATCTAGGGGGCTGATTGGTGGGTTTAGGGCTGAGACCACAACAAAAATACCATTATTGGGGTCTACAGGGCAAAGTGGTTGCATCATGACAACATCACAACACTTTGGGTTATGCCCAAGCTCAATTGCCCCATCCTTGTTACAATGCGTACTCCTGCCTCATGTGAGGTAGCCAAACTACCATTGGTCAATCCATCAACCACTACCTTACCTTGATCGTGTGTGTGTTTTTCTAGGTAGAACTAGCTGGATGACTTAAAAAGTGGTAATGGGAAACTTTGGGGGAGCTATTTCCCTCATATCTATTAGCTAAGCTCTTTTCAATTCTATGCCTTATTTGCCTCATGGCGATTTGCTACATATTTAACTTTTCAAGCACCCCCAGGTTTTTTTCAAGGTTGGGTTGCTTAGTTCCACAATCCTACCTAACGGCCTTCTCCATGTTCATAGAATCTCCATGGTTTCCTTATGAGATAATGAAGAATAGGTTATTCACCAACACCCCGGTCATGTCAAATCATTGTGGCTTAGAGATCTTCATCTTCAAAGTGGCCTCAACATCTCAACCCCTAGGGTTATCCCTGTTAGTTCCTTTTCCAACAAAACCTTGCAATTCTCTAAAGAGTAGCCAACCCTTATGATTAAGAATCTGCAAGATTAGTGGCCAACACAAGTAAAGGATTTTGAGGTCTTTGCTCCTACTTTTCTGGCTCTATGGGGCCTACGAGGGTGTTCCTTATTGTGTTCACGTGAGGTATGTATAGTTGATAACATATTTATACACAAATTGATTCCTATTTATTGCAAATAAATACACATCATTGACGATTTGGCAGACCTATGAGTGAATGAATATCTATTGGCTAAGAATCAGAGGTATTCCAAACCCATACACAATAATTGAAAAGATTTTTAAATGAATGTTGTTCTTATTTTAAATCCATGGCTAGGTGTGCTAATAGCTCATTTTCATGCAAGAGTATTTAATAAATAGACCAGTGTTTCATCAATTGGGACAACAGAGTCAAATATGTAAGAACTAGTAATATATATAAGCTATTTAATTCATAAATTGGAGGACTATTTCCCTAGTACTTTGCACCATGAAAACTCACAATGCCTGAAACAATAACTTCTTATCAAATCCTATGCAATTCCTTACAAATCTATAACCCTCTTTAAGAATTTTAATCAACTCTTTGAGTTCAAGCTAAAACAAAATCATACATTTAATGGAAAAATTGAAGATAAATGAGAAGACCAATAATATTTTCATTCATAACTCGTAAGAAAGTTACATAGGAGAGTATTTATTCCTTGACTAATATTTGTTTATGTAAGGAAAGCAATGGTGTGGAAGAAACTTTCCTAACGTCAAAACCATAGGGGAGAATGCAGACAATACTTTAATTTTTAAATTTCAATCCATTTAAGACACACATGAAAGATTTATAGAAACATAGAAGATACTCAAAGACAATGAACAACAAATTTACGTGGGAAACCCTTTCGGGAAAAAACCCACCACACCAAGATGAATCTCTTTGTATTATAGTAACAACAATTACATACAATCAGAGATACAACTCTCTGGTATTAGTTCACAGTAGTTTCATTCACTATTCATCTAGTTACAAAAATTCTCTCAACAATTCAATTCTTTCAAAAGTCAGAATCGATCTGCTTTTATCTCATCACATTCTAATTTTTATCTTCTATGCATCCTTATCCGCCATTGCCCCATCATAGAAAGTTTCCTCTTAAGCATTGATTTTTCCCTGCATGTTGTTCAACTCTAGTGTCTCAATAGTTGCAAAAATCTAACTACCATCCATTCAAAGATCGCTTCCTCTGATTGGTCAACTATGCTTCACATAGGATGGTCAAAGGAATTCAATCTTTGTTGGCATATTGGTGAGACACTAACAGTGTCTCCCCGACGCCACAAATATTTCATATTGATATCGTCATAGATCCCAACAGTTGGCAGGACATTATAATGAATGCCATGAGACATACCGAATCCATCGACATCCATTGTGTTTCTATCAGCAAGAGATTCCTCCATTGGCTAGACTCATACCGATGCTCACAAGTCACAACAATTTCCACTTTGCCATCGACAAGACTTCCCATTCACCAAAAGGTTTCGCCGAGTCTCCTCAAGTTTCACCGAAGCACCAACCAGTCAACGAGACTCATCGCTTTCACCAGGACTTCATACCGAGGTCCTAAGTCACACCGAGTGCTGCAATCACCAGTCATAAAGACTTATGTCTTTCACCGAGACCACATACCGAGTGCCCATGTCTTGTCGAGTCGGTAAGACATTTAACTTCGCCAAGACCTTTCACTGGGTGCCAAGAGCTACTCCGGTGACTTCAATTGCATCCTCGTCGGTGAGACCAGGCACCTGTCGCCAAGACTTCATACTGAAGCCTTTTTGTCACCACGAAGGCACCAAGTGAATACTCTTATCGGCATGACCTTCCAACAGTTGCTGAGAGATCTTCCCGACACCCTTGTGTTACCCTGATAGCCATATGCTATTGGTGAGACATTCTCTAGTCACTGGGACTTCTCCCTGAGCCCTTGAGCTACTCTGACATCCGCTTTGACACTCGAAAGAACATACTATTGGCCAGAGGTCTCCATTCAATAGAAGGTCATAGAGAATACATCTAGGTCACAGCGATAGACTTCATTCGGAAAGACATCACCTCTATCTCGGTGACATGAACATTTCAAGCAGATTTAGAACAGTTAGTCGGCCAGACATGATTAATG
>VDFB02354081.1:0-21786 GCA_007258455.2 Sequoia sempervirens
AGTAGAGTGCGGAAAACACCTTCCTAATACTAATCTTCTAGAGATAGATACAAAAAACACTTCAAAACTTTTTAATTATAGAACATAAAGATGTGCATACAAGAATAACATAATAGACAATAAGAAAAAATACCATATTTATGTGGGAAAATCCTCTCACAAAAAAACCCACACACCAAAGCAAAGATCTCTTGTCTTATAGTAAAACAAGTATTACATACAAGTTCAGAGCTATGCTCTTTTAGGTGTCAATTCACAGAAGCAATTCAACAAAAATTCAATACATTCACTCTAATCAACAACTCATAATGTTACAATGCACTATGGCATTACATTACAGACTCCTCAAGCATTCCAGGAAACCAAAATTCTGACTTTCATAACATTCAAATGGTCACTAACAACTTAACTGTCATTACCTTCAACCTCCATCGAAATCATATCGCATACCGATCCATCCTATTAGGATGTTGAGGGGACCATGTAACACCTCCACCTGATATGACAAATTCTCCCTGATGAAGCTTTACCATTTTGCTAGCTACCACCACACCACATGATATCACTACACTGCAATCATCTCCAATTGACCTTTATGGGATAGCTTTTTCACCACTATACCACAAGCTACTTTCCCCACACTACCACAGGCTATCACTTGGACCATCATGGGACGACAGGATCTATACTGCACCACCACAAGCCATCTTCTTAGACTATCATAGGGTGGTGAGATGACCCCTACTCTACCACTAGCCTACACCCCTCTTAGTTGCACCCTACAGTACTACAGTGAAGACCAAATGTCAAACTTTGGGAAGTCTAGCAACTGATCTAGGGTTTCAATAGTGAGTTTGAGACATAAATTCTCAACATTCTCTCACTTGACGAAGAACTCACTAAACCCCTTCCAACGCTTGAATTCAATGAATATTCTAGGCCCCAAGGCCCATTGAACTAGTGCACCATTTGAACTTATCCGTGCTCACAAGATTCATCAATGCATTATCAACATTCACTAGAGTAATCAAAATTTTCCAAACTAATCTTTCCATCCTCCACCATATCACAAACAAAGTGGTACTGCACATTAATATGTTTCATCCTAGCATGGAAGGTTGGATTTCTCGCCAAACAAATGGCACTCTAATTGTCACAGCAAATTACAATCTTCCTTGCATCAAAACCAACATCTAAACACAATATTCTAAGCCAAATGGCTTCCTTACAGGCATGTGTTGCTGCCATGTACTCAACCTCAGTAGTGGATAAAGTGACTACAGTCTGGTGCTTGCTCATCTAGCTAACTGCACCACCAAATAACATGAATACAAATCCACTAGTGGATCTTCTGCTATCAATGCCCATTGCCCAGTCAAAATCTACATATCCACGAATGCTAACTGAACTCTGAGAACCAATACTATAACCATGATAACATAAGTCATACTTAGAAGTTCCTTTCAAATACCTTAAAACTCTCTTCACAACATCCCAATGTGGCCTTCTTAGATTATCCATAAACTAAATAAGCACTCCCACTGCTTGGGCAATGTCTAGCCTGGTACAAACCATTACATAAATAAAACTACCAACTACAATTGCATGAGACACCCTTGTCATGTCCATCTCAGTAGGAGATTTTGGACAATTTTCAACAGAAAGTTTCATTCCCTACAACATTGGAACAACTAACTGCTTGCAATCCACCATATTAAACCTCTCTAGGATAGAATTTATGTACTTGCTCTGGCTGAGCCAAAGTTTTCTATTTCCCCTATCCCTTTTGATTTCCATCCCAAGAATATACCTAGCTGATCCTAGAACTTTCATTTCAAACTATGTTGACAATTGAAATTTTAATTCAAAAATCATACCCTTACTATTCCCAATGAACAACATATCATCCACATATAGGGAAATAATAAGAAGATGGCCATTCTTAGTCTTAAAATAAACACAATGATCATACTTTGATCTCACAAACCCTAAAGACAACACATAGGTATCAAACTTCTAGTACCACATTCTACGCAATTGCTTCAAACCATACAAAGATTTCTTTAATTTGCAAACCAGGTTTTCCTTACCTTTTTCAATGAAGTGCTCTAGTTGGGACATGTAAATCTCTTCCTTCAAATCACCATGAAGAAACATTGTCTTCACATCCATCTACTCGATCTCTAAGTCATATGTAGATGCAAGTGACAATAGAAATCTAATAAATGTCAGTTTAGCTATAGGAGAAAATATTTCTCCATAATCAATCCCCTCCACCTGGGAATATCCTCTTGTGACCAACCTTGCTTTATGCTTCTCAACACTACCATCGAGACCTATCTTTTTCTTAAACACCCATTTACATCCAATAGGTTTTTGTCCTTCAGGAAAAGGTACTAGATCCCACATTTCATTCTTCTTCAATGATTCCATTTCTTCATTCATGGCTTCCAACCAAGAATCTAAATCAAACATACCCATAGCCTCTCTAACAATCCTAGGCTCATCAATTTTAGCAATCAAAGCATAGGCACAATTGGAATCTACCATAGAATAGCCAAACCTTTCAGGTTGCCACTTAACACACGTAGACTTCATCACAAGTTGAGGCTGAGGTTCTTCTTCTTGTTTTGAACTTTCAGAGTTGTTTGAGCTCTCCTCACTAACAAGTACACCAGAAGTACGTAGTTTGTCCTTATCTAGAGTGAGGAAATTCTATTACCTCCTTTTCTGCTTCTTTCACCTCTAGTTGCAAATCTATTGTAGAAGGTTTCAAATCATAGAAGATCATACTTCTGCTATACAACACCCTTTCTATAACTAGGTTCCAAATCTTGTACCCTTTCACACCAATTCCATAATCGATGAAGATACATTTTATTGCTTTGTTCTCCAATTTAGATCTCTTTTCACTAGGCACATATGCATACGCCTCACAACCAAAGACTCTAATGCGTCTTAACAAGGGATTCTTACCAGACCATTCTTCCATAGGTTTCTTGTCCACGAGCATCGAAGTGGGAGATTTGTTAATTAGATAACATATTGTAGCTATAGCCTCAGCCCAAAACTTTTGTTCTAGACTAGCACTACTCAATATACTTCTCACCCTTTCCATCAACGTTCAATTCATCATTTCTGCAACTCCATTTTGTTTTGGAGTGTAAGGAGTGGTTTTATGCCTTTTAATTTTGTGGTCTTTGCATTACTTATTGAAATTTGTTGAACAAAACTCACCACCATTATCCTTCCTCAAACACTTAATCAATCTACCAGTCTAATTTTCTACCAAGTTTTTAAATTCCTTAAACTGATTGAAAACTTCAATTTTACTTCTGAGAAAATAAACAAATGTCCTCGAATAATCATCTATGAAGGAAACAAAATACACAAATATTGATAATGAAGGAACATTAACTAGACCAAACACATTAGCATGAATATAATCCATAATTCTAGAAGATTTATGAGGACTAGAATAAAATGAAACATGGTGTTGATTTCCATATATGCAATGTTCACAAAAATTGAACTCAAGATTACAATCATCGAGCCCTTCAACCAATATTTTATTTTTCAAGGCTTTTAAGCCTTTTTCACCAATGTGGTCGATCCTTTGATTCCACAACTTTGTTTTCTCTGCTGGGAGATTCATCTCCAAAGAGTTTTCACCCACAGGTACAACACCTCCTTTCTCTACATGATCAAATTTACTTAACTTTGTAGAAGCACTATTACACTGTACTACACATGCATCCAGCTTATACAAAGTGCCAATTTGTGCACCCTTAGCCAACGTCGTAGAGCCTCTAGTCATTCTACAACCAACATCATTAAACTTACTTAAAGAAAGTAAATTTTGAGCCAGACCTGGTATATGCATCACATCATCAACTCCCTTCAATCTTCCATCAAGAAACTAAATCCTAACTCTTCCACGACTAAGAATTTCCAAGTGAGAATTATCACCTAGATACACCTTTCCACCAACATACTTTTTTGTATTTTGAAAACCAACCCCTATGAGAGGTCATGTGAAATAATGCACCTGAGTCAATTTTCCAAACATCATTTGATGCTTGAGTCGCCAAGGCTGCTATGAATGCATTTGCATCGCTATGAGAAGAATCATTTTCCAAAGAACTAATTTTTTTTCTTCTTCTTCCCCTCTTTACAACCTTTCCAGATGTGTCCAATCTGCCCACAGTTCCAACATTTCACCTTGTACTTTTTACCAGGAGACTTTGATCTCCCCTATAACTTGTATTTAGACTTCTTTTGCTTCTTCTTGCCTCTCTCCTTTGATCTACCTCGAACAACAAGGGCCTCCTTGGCCATCTCATCAAATTTCTTTCATATTTCTTCTGACAGTAGTGAAGCAACCACACTTTCCATCTTGAAAGTGGTTGTTGTACTCCTAATATCCATTACTAGGTGATCCCAAATATCAAGAAATAAACACAATAGGAGCATGAAATGATCCTTTTCATCTATCTTCACACCAAAAAACCCCAACTGAGCAATGATCATGTTAAACACATTCAAATGATCTGCAATAGATGCTCCTTCCTCCAACTTCAAAGAGTATAAATTCTTTCTCAGGAATAACTTATTTACTAAGTACTTCCCCTGATAAATGTCACTGAGCTTTTTCCACAAAAATTTCACTATCTCCTCTTCATGGACATTCAATAGAACTGAATCAGCCAAGCACAATTTGATCAGACCCTTGGCTTTCTGGTCCATTGCATCCCAATCATCCTACGAGGTTGTTGATGGTTTGTTAGAGGACACTACAACCAATTACTCTTGATCCATGAGCAGATCTTCCATTTTAAGTTTCCACAACTCAAATTTTCCATCGTTGAACTTCTTAATCTCTAGCTTTCTAGATGTGCTTGCCATCTTAAATTTGCGATAATTTTACAACCAATTTTTTCTACAAAACTCCCACTGAACAAGATCAACAGAAAAAACTCGTCTTACCCACAAGGAAAACAAAGCTAGCCAAGCTCTAATACAAACTAAAAAGAAAGTGGAGTTTGGAAAACACCTTCCAAATACTAATCTTTAGGAGAGAGATACAAAAAACACTTAAAAACTTTGAAATTACAGAACATAAAGATGCACATACAAGAATAATAGAATAGACAATAAGAACAAATACCAGATATATGTGGGAAAACCCTTTTGGGAAAAAACCCACACACCAAAACAAAGATCTCTTGTATTACATTAAAACAAGTATTATATACAAGTTTGGAGCTATTCTCTTTCAGGTGTCAATTCATAGAGCTAATTCCATAGCAATTCGATACAACTAGTTTGATCAACAACTCATAATGTTAAAATGCACTATGACATTACATTACAGACTCCTCAAGCGTTCCATGAAACTAACATTCCAACTTTTATAACAATCGAACGGTCACTAACAACTTAACTGGTATTACCTTTAGCCTCCATCAAAGTCATATTGCATACCATTTCATCCTATCAAGATGTCGACAGGACCATGTAACACCTCCATTTGATATGACAAAGTTTCCCTGATTCAAAGCTTTACCATTCTTCCAACTATCACCACACCGCATGATATCACTAAATCATAGTCATCTCCAACTGACCTTCACAAAATAGCTTGTTTACCACTATACCATAGGCTACTTTCCCCGCACTATCACATGCTATCACTTAGACCATCATGGATGGTGGGATCTATACCACACCACCACAAAGACATCTTTGTAGACTATCACGGGGTGGCGAGATGACCCCCACTCTACCACCAGCCTCCATTGTGTGGTTGTGGGTTAGGACTCCTCCTACACTACCGCACAAGATGATGAAGACCACTACGGGATGACAGGTAACACTACTAGCCTGTACCCCTCTTAGCTACACCCCACAGTACTACGATGAAGACAAAATTTTAAACTTTGGGAAGTTTGGTAGCTGAGCTATGGTTTCAATAGTGAGTTTGAGATACACATTATCAACAAATCTATTATACATGTGCAAGAGTTTTGATCTAGAGTAGAACAAATGTGTTGGATATTTTTGTAAGTCTCTGAATACAGTTTTTAGTGTATAGTGAACCCGTTTTGAGGTTTGCATTGCTCTTCCATGAAGAATCAAGTTATGCAGTTCTAAGGAAATTTTGGTATACATTGGAGGAATCCAAATCCAAATTTTCATGTGTTTATGTCCTCTGGTGTCGAAGATAATGATGAAAAAGTATCAGACTTAACAGTGACGGTGTTACTACTACAAAGTACATGATTGGAATGCTCTACATTCCATCGTGGAAGAATATTTGGTTATGTAGTCTTGTGGGAGTGCTTACAAGTGTCAAAAGGATGAGTGGTCCAAGGGGGAAGTTTTTTGGTGGTTTGCACATTGTGTAGTGAATGAACAAATGGTTCATATCACTAGTCTTTACTATCTGATGCCAACCTAAAGAGCTTAGGGTTGTGCGAAGTTAAAATATGAATTGAGAAAACTTAAGGGAGTAATTATAGTTCCATGCCGACCTATTTTGATGTGTTACAAAATTTCATTTATGTTGTGAGGCATTTATTACTGGATCTTGATTTGATAGGTTGATGTGTTACATGTTTCATCTAATTAGGCCGACCTAATTGATGTTGTAGGTGTTTGTGTATGTAATGCATATAAATGTAAGTTCATTTTGATGTTGTAGAGATGATGTGTCTGTGTTGAGGAAGTGTGATGTGAATTCCTAAGAAGATTATGAGAATTTTATGTAAAGAAGAGAAAAGTGGGTGTAAGTGTTAACAAACATGAAGTGTGTTAAGTCAGTATATTGAGCTTCAGTGGAATTGTCTCTAGCATATTATAGATGCATTGTATCAATTAAAATCTTGGCAGTGAGCCACCCTTTCTTCTTTCTCTCTTATTCTCTAGATAGTGAGTCCACCTGGTCGTGAGCCTTTTTGTAATATATTTTAATTGGTTATAATATACTATGAGCTAATCCTCACCATAGATTTTCCCTTCTTGGATTTTCCACATAAATTTGGTGTTCTTTTGTTGTGTAATGTGATGCATGTTTTAATTTCTTCTTTTCATTTCTGCAAGTTAGATGAAATGTAGTGAATACATGTTTAAGTGGTTTTAGAGAATATTGATTCACCCCCCTCTTAGTATTTTGGGTGTTCAATAATTGGTATCATAGCTTGGTTCCTTGGAAGAAGTGTAATCACTTGAGGAAGATCTTGGAGGTTGAACACATGGCTACCAGTAGATATCCTATCCCTCCAAAAGAAATTCCTATGGTAGGATTCACTAAAGAAGATTGTATGGTTGATATGAATAGAGAACTCAGATTAGCCCTTAAAGATTTGGAAATAACTGAAAGTGAGAACATAGATCTTAAATAAAATTTCAAGGAAGCAAATGAATGCATCATGAAGTTGAGGGAGCAAATCAAGAAGTTCAAAGAAAGACACAAGTAATTTAATGAACAACTGAACCAATCAAATGAGACAATCACCAATCTGAAAGTGCAAGTTGAAGGAAAAAGAGTTGAAGAATGCTTGAATGACAAATTGAAAAGCAGATCTGTAGAATGTTCAAAACTTGAAGAAGAGGTTGTGAGTTTGATATCATATCTAGAGAAAGCAAAGAATCAAGAAGAAAAATTCAAGAAGATCTCTACAATGCTTGATGATATTCTTGCAAACTAGAAGGCTTCTAAAGACAAAGGAGGATTAGTGTTTAAAAAAGGAGAAAGTTCAAAATAAAATTACTGAAAAGAAGAACAATGATCAAAATAAAATTGGACACAAGACTTGAGCAATGGAAAGCAGGTCTAAAATAAAAGGAAAGACTTCAAAAGACCACCTATCAGACAACCAAATGCATAGAGGTGTCCATATTTTAATGGTTCTTGTTATTCATGTAATAAGTTTGGATATAAGTTTGTAGATTGTAGAAGCATAATGAATCAGAATGTTCAATCATTTCTTGATCAGTGTTATACATGCAATAGATTTGGTCATAAGGCTAGTGAATGCAAAAATAAAATAATGAATGGTTACAATAATGGCATAAGGTTTCAATCTTTCAATGGCTATTGTTATACATGCAATGGATTTGAGCATAAGGCTAATGTATGCATATCTAGAGTTTGTGGAAGTAAGCTTGTTCAAAATGTTGTCATATGTCAAAAATGCAATAAACATGGACATATAGCCAAATTTTGCAGAAGCAAGAATGTGAAGGTTGATCTAGTAAAGAAGAATGATCCAGCAAAAAAGTGTTGGGAAAATGTGTCTCAACCTTGCAATTACACAAGTTACTATTGATACATAAGGTATTGTTCATACAATGATGATGGGGGTGCGGGGGTCCCCCCCCTATGAAGGGTCTAAGGAGATCATCCCCCCAACTGGGGGTCTGGGGGCAACACGCCCCAACAGGGGCTCAGGGGTAGCACCTCAAAAGGAAAATTTTATTTATTTTTTATTATTGTAAATATAGACCTTTCATCATTAGGTCTTAGATCTAATGACTGCTATTTTATTAGCTTGACTTGCCCTAGAAGGAAACCCTATTTTATGAGGGCATTTTATTACAGCTGTGTATTGTGATGTATTCTAAGAGTTTGATAGTGGTTGTGTTGCCTTTGGATCTCTAATTGGTGATACTCCTATGAGAAGCTTTCTCTGCAAGTATATTGTAATCTTTATGATTTCTAAATAATAGATTGGGCAGCTTTTGGAGTGTGGGGTTTTTCTCTCGAAAGGGTTTTCCCCACGTAAATCATTGTGTTGTGGTATGCATGATATTTATGTTTGTTTCTATTTAAGTTTTTGTAACTGTTAAAGATATGTAAAAGTTTTGCATTATCCTCCTCTCAAGATTAGTGTAGGAAGTTGTTTCGCAACCTTAGCTTCCTTACAAAAAGGGTGATCTTGTAGAGATGAAGAAAGAGATGAAAAAGACATGGAACAAGAAAGAGGAGAATGAGGTTAAGAATGAGTTTGTGCCAGCTTCTGGTGCAAATGTTTCCTTCAGAAACTAAATAAAGAGCTTTGGCTTAGGGGAGTTTTAATAGAAAATCATTAAGCCCCAATTATGAAGATGAAGGCACAAGTAGTGGAGATGATGGGACTACCAAAGGGCCTTGTGGATATATCGAAAGGCATATCTAGTCCTCAGAAAGGTTCCACTGGTGCTAGAAGGTTCTCTGGTCGCTAAGTCCTTTAGGACTAAACCTATAGTTTTTTTGAAAAGGAAAGAATCTTCCAGTGCCCTTGCAAAACAAAAAAAGTGCTTCGTAGAGGATAAGAAAAGAGAAGGCTAGAAGTATGTGAGTGTAAATGTTGTTGATAAGGAAGAATAAGAACAATAAGAAGGACCAGAGTTGGTCCAAAAGAGAAAAATTAGTGTCTCTCAAGTAGAGATAAGTGTAAAGAAAGAAAAAAATGATATTGTGGATAATGACAATGAGGTAGAAGTGAAAGAGAAACTAGCTTTCATGATTTATATGAGGGAGAAGAAGTCCAAAAAAGAATTAAGATCACCTAAAGGGAAAGGAAAGAAGAAGGCACCTTTGGTTCGGAAATAGATCCCTATGAAGATTGAAGCATTGGTGAGATGTATTTCAGATTATGGAAACCTAGAGGAGACTATTGCACTATACCCTACTACAGATGATATGGAAAAATAAACCATTGAAGAAGCTATTGTTAGGTACATTATTACTTTTGATGTTAGCATAAAGGATATAGATAATCAATTAATCGAGGATTTAAAAAGTGTATTATATACAAGAAGACAAGAGGCCATAAATAAAGATGCCAAATTGAGGACGTTTGCTTTGGAGAAGATTAGTTCTCTTTTAGTTGAGGACAAAGCTAAATTAGCTCAATTGTATAACAAAGAATTCAAGACTAAGCAAAGGGTCAAACCTTGATGAGAAGGGACAAAGAAAATATAGAAAGATTAAGAAATGGGACAGTGGAAAAGGTTGCTAATATGTAAAACAATTAGGAATGTCTCCGGATAGTGAAGAAAAATTGTATTATGATTTGTATATCCTTGAAATGAATGAACCAGAAGAAGCACAACATGAGCATGCTCTAGAACATTAGCATGTAGTTGAAGGATAAAATGTGCAAAAAAATGTTACTAATGATACACCTTCGATAGAAAATATTTTTGGAAAAGAAAAGGACAGTGAAATGCAAGAGGAAGCACAAACAAAGCATAACACACCTCCGAAAATAGAGAAAATTGCAAAGCAAAAATAATAAGTCATACAAGACAACCCAGAGAATATAGAGGTGCAAAACATTGAAGAAATACCTCTCTTGGAAGGTAAAGAGTATGATAAACAAGAGAATAATGCTAAAGAAGGATCCAACATTGGTGACAAGGAAAAAGATAATACAAAATCAGTTGAAGAAGAGAAGAATACTAAGGATGAGTCCAAAAGTGTAAACAAGAAGAAAGATGATGAGAAAGCTAAAGAATGCATTGGTGACAAGGAAAATGCTAATGAAAAAAAGGATGAATAAAGTGTGAAGACGATTGGTGAGTCCTCTGGAGCCTTCAAAGATTCTTTGAAAAGCTTATTAGATATGCAACTTCAATTTCAATCGATAGTATCAACACAATTGCTACAAATCCCAATGCAACAAGGCTAAATTGACATGGATAAAATATATCCCTTGCACAAATTGCATCTTGGTGATGCATTTCATGCCTCCACAAGAAAGGAGATCCTGAAAACTCACCAAAAGAGTGCTAAGATGATTGATGAGGTGGTATAAGTGCTACAAGAAAGCTTCCCTGGTATAAATGTTGAAAATTCTTTATCCGGTGTGCAACAACTGAGGTTACCCCTTGACTCATTCAAAATAATATTTTGTTCGTTTAGGGAAGAAATTGGAAGAATAAGAAGGTAAATGAGAGAAGGTTGGCAGATTTTTTAGAAAAGTGTGCTAAGTATTCATATGGTAAGCTACATAACGACCTTAAGGATATTCAAAATTATGTTGACGAAGAAATTTTTATTTATTTATTTTGTTTGAAATGGCCCATCCACAAAGAGCATAAAGGATGAGATGGACTCCATTGAATCTCAAATTGATAAGTCCTCCAAAGTATATGATCTGAAAAATGATGTAGATGGAACTACAAGGTTGGTAATAGAGAATCTGCATGAACAGTTCTTTCAACTATGGGAACAAAAGGAAAAGATTATAATACAGTTCAGTCAGCTCAGACACATTGTAAATGCTAGATTTACACCCTTGATCAGTGCTCTAGCTAATGCAAAAAAGTTAGTAAGATTAAATCTAGTACCAAGTACTTTAGATGAAGGTGAAGAACTCCTCATGCAGTTTGAAACTCAATGCCACATTCTTGGATTTTTCAAGAAGGATTGGGAAGATGGAAAAAAGGATTGGGAGGCACACCTTGCAAAATTGAAGGTGTCATACAAAAGAATTTTTCCTTCTTCTAGTTGACTGTGTACATTTCTATTTTGTTTATGCCATTTTAGTTTTCATTATATATATGTGTGTGTGTGTGTGTGTGTGTGTGTGGAAGATAGTGGATAGTATAGCATTGAAATTTTTGGTCATTTTTTGTGGATAGCATTGTTAGGGGAAGTTACTCTTATGTGTGTATATATATATCAATTAGGGGGAGTAAGCACATATGCTTGAACAGTGTGCCCTTTGCTATTGATGTCAAAGGGGGAGAGTAGTTGAGAAAATAGTTGTTTGGATAGTATTTTGAAGAATATCTAGAGAACAGTTTTGGGCATGTTTCCATCAATGACAAAGGAGGATATTGTTGGGAATTTTCCTGTCATTGATGAGACTACATTGGAAACATAAGCGTGATCATATATGGTGTTTTCATTGATGTCAACATTGATGTATAGTTGGTTGATGAGTGTGAGTGATTGTGGTGATGTCAATCCATTATACAAGTGCACGAGTTTTGATCTATAGTAGAATAGATGTGTTAGATATTTTTCTAAGTCTCAAAATATAGTTTTCAGTGTACAAAGAACTAGTTTTGAGGTCCGCATTGCTTCGCCATCAAGAATTTGGTTATGTGGTTCTAAGGAAATTTTGGTATACATTGGAGGAATCCAAATCCAAATTTTCATGTCTTTATATCCTCTAGTGTCGAAGATAATGATCACATTGTATCGGACTTGATAGTGACAATGTTACTGTTGTAGAGTACATGATTGGAATGCTCTACATTCCACCATGGAAGAATATTTGGTTATGTGGTTTTGCGGGAATGCTTACAAGTGTTAGAAGTATGAGTTGTCCAAGTGGGAATTGTTTTTATGGTTCACATGTTGTGTTGTGAATGAATAGATTGTTCATGTCACCAAACTTTACTATATGGTGCCAACCTAAAGAGTTTGGGGTTGTGCAAAGTTAAAATATGAATTAAGAAAACTTAAGGGAGTAATTATAGGTCCCTTCTGACCTATTTTGGTGTGTTACAAGTTTTAGTTTATGTCGTGAGGCGTGTGTGATTGGATCTTGATCTGACAGGTTTATATATTACATGTTTCATCTAATTAGGCCAACCTAATTGATGTTGTAGTTGTTTGCAGATGTAATGCATATAAATGTAAGTTCATTTCAGTGTTGTAGAGATGATGTGTCTTTGTTGAGAAATCATGATGAAAATTCCTAAGAATAGTATATGAATGTGATGCGAAGAAGAGAAAAGTGGGTGTAAGTGTTGAGCAACATGAAGTGTGTTAAGTCAGTATGTTGAGCTTCAATGGAACTATCTCCAACATATTATAGATGCATTGTATCAGTTCAAATCTTAGCAGTGAGCCACCCTTTCGTCTTTCTCTCTTATTCTCTAGACAGTGAGTTTTCCTGGTAGTGATCCTTTATGTAATATCTTGTAACAGGTTATAATATATTGTGAGCTAATCCTCACCAAGGTTTTTTTCCTTCTTGGGTTTTCCATGTAAATTTGGTGTTCTTGTGTTGTGTGATGTGATGCATGTTTTAATTGCTTCTTTTCATTTCTAAAAGTTAGATGAGATGTATTTAATACATGTTTAAGTGGTTTCAGAGAATACTAATTCACCCCCCTCTCAATATTCCAGGTGTTCAACAAAAACCCACATAAATGATGGAATTACTAAGAGTTAACACACCACTGCTAGAGGAATCAACATCATTTTTCAAAAAAGGAGTAGGATGAGGATAATAGACACCTTGAATCCACTCAAAAAACTAATTAAACAACTAAAAATAAGATGAAACCTTCACAAGATGTTTCCTTACTAAGAGGTACAAGCCCTCCACTAACTGGAACGATGATTGGTCACTTCCAAGTAGTGACACATTTCCAAAGGAAAATGAATTCCATTAAACTTAAGGGAGTGAATTTTTTGATGAATTAAAAACATAGAAAGGATCACAAGGCCAAGTGGAATGACTTTTGTATGTAAATTTTCCCAAGGAAATGGATAGAAGACCTTTCAGATGATGAAACAAAGAAAACAAAGCATTAGACAACACTAGCACCTAGACAAGAAATTATCACCTAGGTAGGACACTAGCTTGATTGAATTTGAGTCCTAATTAGGCATAGGTATATAAGTCTAGAACTATATTATTGATTTGGTGCCAAAGTCCCAAACAAGTATTGTAGTCCTTCCTAGTGCTATAGACTTGTTCCTTGTACTAGTGTCTTGACCAATGAGAAAGAAATGGGTTAGAGTTAGTAATCAAAACAAGAAAAAACCTTAAGAACCATGTGGAAGCCGCCATGATGATAAAAGTACTAAAAAAATATGAAAATTATTGAGGAACTAATGAGATCCTGGACACCCAATCTCGCCTCGCACTATGCCACAAAGGAGATAACTCCCATGGGTTGAGGAGACCACAAGAGACTTTGAAATGCCACCAAAAACATCATAAATGAAGGGGAAGGATTCTTACCCAACCCAATTAGACAAAATCCATAGGGAGAACCCAAAATGACCCCACAACAAGACGATTCTCACAACACTTAATCCAAAACCTATGAGATAGCTAAAACAAGATTTCAAGCGCAAATTTAAATGTTTTCTAACAAGAGATTCATTTTAAGAAAAAAACAAAATATGCTATGTGTTAATTTTATGAATATTACCATAAAGACATAAAACCACATAACAATTCAACACAAAAATAGAGAAAGCATAAATACAAAGATAAACCATTCACCACTTATGTGGGAGGTTTACGTTCCATCCAAAAATGATGTTAAATTGCAATAATTACAAAAAACAAAGAAGACTTAAGGTCTTGAATTATACATTTTACATCATAATATGAGAATTATATAAAAACAAAAGGCAAGGAGAGAACCTCCATTTGCATGCTAATGAAAGCTCCTCTAAAGATGAAGCATCCAATAATCTCCAATCCATAATGGTGGTATCCACACCACCCAACCACGTGTTACCCTTAGGTCGACTTTGACAATGCTATGAGATAAACACTTGAGTATAAGCACATCACTCACACAAAATAAGGAGCATAGATCACAAACACACCAATCAATATATACACATGATATTAAATGACATCAAGCATCATCATAGCATATACATGGCACAAACATGTTCACATAAAATGCATATAGACCAACAAAATGATCATCAAATCATACTACACACATGCTTAAGTGGGTACGTCACTAGCAAGAAGAACAAAACATACAACATGAATATAAACATGTGAAACCATGATCTCATATCACATGGACATACTCACATGCTATCAAGTCTCTCAAAATCACATGGTCAAAGATGGGTTTATCATTGAACATGAAGTCCAGTGACATCAAGGACAAGGAACCCATAGGATTGTAGGAGGGAGTTTCATAAAAAGGATCAAAGAGATGGTTAAGTATATTTAGGTATGAATCAAATCACCTACACAAGAAACCTAACTAGCATGTCCCAACACTCCTAAAGTAGACATTCCTTCTATTCTCACACTAGACCTATACGAGTGTTTTGGCTATGTCATGATCATCATTAGCTAGTTGTTTTATTTATGTAATATCATTAGTTATCACTTATCAAAAAACTCTTCTCCTTTTATATCCTTGGGCCCCTTTGTGCCCTAATCAACATCTAAAGCCACCCCTTTCCTACACCCTGCATCTCAAATCCTAGGTTTATCATGCCAATTCACTATTTGGGTGTGGCATGAATTTCAATGCAAAAAAATGGGGAATAAAATATAGTCTCAAAAGATTATAATTAAAAAATATTTAGACTTTTTTTCCAACTTTAAAATTGATTCATAATTTCTAAATTTCTAAAATTAATTTTGTAGGAAAAACCATAAAACTACCTAAACTCCATGAATTCTTGAAAATTAAAATTTTGAATTTCAAAATTCTAAGAATAGCCTTTGGTTGCAAAAAAGCATAACAGCCCAATTTTCACATAAAATTCACATTTTGAGATTTTTGGAAATTTTTGCATAGTAAGGCCACAAAATGGAGTTTTTTCAAGATTTTAAACATAATTCAAATTGAATTTAAATGCATGAAATTCAACCTAGAATATAAGACATATGCAATCACTAATTTGAACATGGAAAATATAAATGAAATCATTTAAAATAATAGATGAGGAGAATTACCTCAAGTTTACTTACAAAAATTATCAATTTCCTCCAATTTGGGGATGCAAATCTTTATAGAATACAAAAATCCTTTAATCCTTCCCTTTCCAATCCTCATCCCAACCTAGTTAATCCAAAATCCAAACCATTCTATGAAAATTCATCTATTTTCAAATTTGAGAAGAGAGGGTTTGAGAAGGAGAGAGTTTTCAAAATTCAGAGAATGAATTAAAATTTATGCTTTTCATTTTCTATTTTCATTTTCACTTTTCACTTTTATATTTCCATTTTTATGGAAATATAATGAAAATTGAATTAAAAATCCTATTTCATTTCTTTTTCAAGGATAAAAATTAACAATACAATTTAATTATTTTTCCAAACAATTCAAATAATATAATCTATTTTTCGTTTTGAATAAAAAATTAACTAATTGTAATGATTTAAATAATGTTCCTACTGCATATTAAATAGAAAATTTCCCTTTCTTTTCTTTCTCGATTATCTAATTCCCAATGCATTAGGCACTATTATCATGCAATATTTAATCATTAAAATGCAATTGCGTGCAAATGGGAAAATAAACAACCACAATAATATGATGCATTTATAGGTTTTCCACAACACACATATACATGAATCACCACTAATTTAGATCCAAAACCATAGGGAAAATAGATTCATCTTACACTTAGTCAAGCATAATATGCAACCTTGAGCATTGCATATTGATCTCTTTGTTCTTTCCATTTGGCCTCTAGATCTTGGGTCTCCATAGCCAACTCTAACATGGTATCAGAGTGGGTTGGGTTTCATTGCATCGTCTTTTTTTAAAGATCTTGGTAGATCTTGAAAAGTTGAGTATGATCTTCTCTTGCATTGTATGATGATCAAGAGAATAAAAATAACTTGATAGAAATACCAGATTTTGGGGAGGTTCATTTTTTTGACTTTTATTGTAGGTGCATTTTGGGAGCTTGTTGCATCAAATTTGAGCTCACCATTGCATTTGGAGTTCTCGAGAAAGTCATATTGTCCTTTTGTTTTGTCTCAATTTGGCATTAGAGGCCAAATCTGCAAGGGTTTGAAGATTAAAGGTGGTTTCTAGATCCAGGATGTAGCTACCACTTTGGAGCATTTTGAGTCAAAAAGGGCACTACCATTGCATTTAGGAGGCTAAGGAGATGAATTTTGACATAAAATTTTCCTATATTCTAAGTCAAGAGCCATCAAGGCAAAAAAAATTCCTAGGGAGTCGTATGGCCCCTAGGTCACCATTATTGCCAGTACGATTTGTAAAAAAAAACTGTGAATATTTCTTAAATAGTTTTTCAAAAAATTTAAACAAAAAGTCATAGTTTTTTAAAAAGGTTTGTAAATTTTTTAATTTAAATAAATAAATAAATAAATAAAGTATGCATATTTGTAGACTTTGTAGACTTGTGTAGGTACTACAGGCATACTATGTACCTAGGAGAGTACATAGCTTGCTACGTGGCAAGGGCAAGAGGCCTTGCCACCAAACGGCCCCTCCCTCCCCCCCAAAAAAAAAAAAAAAATTGTTAATTTTTTTAAAAACTAATGGGCAAAAAGAAAAAACTAGCAACATTAATAAAATCAGCATGGACTTCAAAAACCCAATGGGAATACAGGAATATTCCAAATATTCACCAAAAAAGGAATATTTTGGAGTTCAAAAAGCATATTTTGGACAACCAATCAAAATTTGTGATGGCCATGAGTACGCCAAACTTAAGCTCATAGTTTTTGAATATACTAAGGAATATTATATTTTGATGACTAAAGGACTGTCAAATTTAGCATAGTGTTTTGTTGACGTCGATGGTTGTTTTCAAAATTTATACCCCCTCTCCAATGAAGTTTTTCTTTTGAGAGGAAATTTTTAAATTGACATAACTCAATCATCCGACCTTCTCTTTTAACATAAATTTCTTTTATTTCGTGTATAATTTCATGCTCTTCATAGTGGTGTAGATGATTTTTTATTTTGGTGCATAGTTTTTCCATAAATTATAGATTGTCACAAGTGTTGCTGCATCATTCTTATTTTGGGAACTTTCGAGGCTCTGTTCTTGCTCCTACAATAACATTTTTTGGGTAAAATTTGTTTTGAAAGTGCATAACTTTTTGTGTATTTTGCAGTGGTATGATAAAATTGATCTCATTTTATTTAAAAATTTCTCCTTGAGTTTGTGGCTAGTTTGACATCTGTAAGCACTATATCAAGCCTATTTTGATGTTTTTGGCATCTAGCAACTATAAATGCACTAAATATAAAGTTCCAAATCATATATTGCTAGGGGGATTCTTGATTGAGGATTCTTTTTTGTGGGGGGGGAGTCACTTGGTGAATTTCTTTGATCTATTTGTTTGTGCTCTTCTTTTTCATGGATCATTCTAAGGTTCCTTTGCTCACATCATACAATTATTCAACATGGCATCAAAATGCATGGAGTATTCTAATTACTAAAGGTCACTCTCTATATGTTGAAAATAAGATACCTAAACCTATAGATGTAGATAAAAATATAAAATGGATGATTGAAAATACCAAAGCTCTTGGATATCTTCATGAGCTAGTTTATCAAGATCTATTGTTTCAAATTGAATCATGTAATAATTCTCATGAAGCTTGGAACAAATTGAAAACATTACATGGTACTACAAATAAAGTAAGAGGCTATCATTTAATTGATAATGAACTGATGAACCTTGATCCTAAGAACTTTGACAACATCCAGAACTACATCACTAAGGTTAATGATCTAAGAGAGAAATGTAAAGCATGTGGAATTGATAAGAAGGACATTTAGTTGGTCTACAATATATTGAATAAACATGGTCTTGATTATGCTTCTTTTTTTTCTAGCTTTCATGCTCAGATTGACTATGGGGTCTGCATATAATATACCTTCATTTTCATCATTTTCAAACATGTTAATACATGAGCAATAAAAGCTTATATTGATTGGTCTCATCAATACATCTAAATCTTAGGCATTGTTGGCTAGTCAAGTGAAAGAATTAGATAAGAAATCAAAGAAATCAAAGAATAATCCTCATTTAGATCAAGCAAAGAATAAATTCTCTTCCAAAGAGAAATCATCTAAGAAGGAGAAGCCAACTTGTTCATATTGCAAGAAACTTGGACATTATAAAAATTCTTGTTATAAAGACATTGATGAGTTGAAACATCTTCTCAAAAAGAATTAGATTGATTTTCCTACTAGAATGTATAGGTCAACTTCTTGTCCTTCAAAATAGTCTAAAAGGGACAAAGGTCATGCTAGTTTGACTTCTACATCAGGAAATAAAGTGCTACGCCCTTAATATTATTGTACATCGGGTTATGAATGTAGGCTTTGGCTATCTTAACTCTCTATTAAGTCATATTATCATTAGTATATTGTTATTTAGTTGTTTTAGGTCGGCCTAAGTCTTATATAGGTGTGTCTAAGTCGGCCTAGGTGATATCCTTGGCATAAATAGGTATATATAGGAGGTTGTGAGTCTTATTTCATCATCAAGTTGTGAAGTGTGTTCTATTAGAGATATTTGGAGGTTTTCCCCTCAAGTGGCTTGTTATTCTCAGTTATTATCAAGTATTTGCAGCATCTTTCATATCATATTCTTCTATTGTGCAAGTTATTTCATAACAAGTGGTATCAGAGCATGATCTTGGCACCATAGAGGCAAGGTTTTCTCAATTTTGGAGGCGATTTTGGGAAGAGCATATCTTTCATATTTTGGCGAATTTTTTTTTGATTTTTAAAGGGTTTTTGAAGAACATGTGAAGAAGCTATAGTCCAGATTTCCAGAAGAATTTAACGGAGTATAATTAAGCGAATTATTATTGCAGAATTAGGAGTTTCTACACTATTTTTTGGAATCTACATATCTCACACATCTTGTTGAATTGGAGTCTGATTTGTATTGGGTTTTTGAAGACATACTAAAGGGGATTGCAGTAAAAATTTGAGAGAATTTAAGTTTCATTTGTGTGATTTATTTCAACATCAGTGGTTTCCATCATGACGGGGCCTGCAACAAGGGGTAAAAAGAATGCTGTCACTCCGGGGAAGACTCCTAATAAGGATGGTGAAACAATTGAGGATATTACTCATAATGAAGAAATCAATAAGGTCAAGGAAGAAATTTCCTCAATTAAGATGGATATGTCAGACCTAAGAGGAGATATGTCGGACCTAAGAGGAGATATGTCGAACATGCGAAACATGTTAAGCACCTACATAGCTGAATCAAGAAAGGAGTTCGCAAGCGACCAAGGTGAGAATTCTAGGTCAGCTACTGACACAAGATTTAGTACTCCTATGGGATCTAGAAATTTATTTCCAAAGGTGGATATGCGCAAGTTTGATGGTAAGGATCCTCTAACATGGATAAACCAAATGGAGAATTTTTTTGAAGTACACCAAATCCCAAATGGACCAAAGGTCACGATGGCTTCCTTATATTTAGAACCAGATCAATTCATTTGGTATCAGTGAGAAAACACTCCTTCGAGGTAAAAGGGGCTCAGATCTCATGGTCAATTTTCTGAGAGGAACTCAAAGCACAATATAGCAATAAGCGTCGGAACTAACTTCTTGACCCGGTAGCTAAACTTCAACAAAGCGAGTCGATTAAGGATTATATTCAGCAATTCCAAAATCTATCCTTAAGGGTGGATTCAATTACGAAGGAAAACTTGAATGAATTATTCTTGGGTGGTCTCAAGGATCACATTCAACATGAAGTACGCATGTTTAGCCCTAGATCCATAAATGAGTCTTTTATCTTAGCACGTAGGGTAGAGGAGAAATATTTGATTCCTAAGAAGCAAGGGGCTAATGTGACAAGAGAGAAAGGATATTCAACACAACCTACTAAGTTGACTCCACAAAAAATTGAGGAGAAAAGAGAAAAAGGCTTGTGTTTCAATTGTGATAGCAAATATAGTCGAGGACATAAATGTAGTGAA
The DNA here is from genome assembly GCA_007258455.2 of Sequoia sempervirens. Classification (NCBI taxonomy): domain Eukaryota; kingdom Viridiplantae; phylum Streptophyta; class Pinopsida; order Cupressales; family Cupressaceae; genus Sequoia; species Sequoia sempervirens. Next base: position 20,662 of record VDFB02354081.1, read on the forward strand.
AATAAATTGTTTTATATTGAAGGTCCCAATGAGGAAGAAGAGGAGGAACCCATACTAGAAGATGAAAGGGAGTCAAATGAGGAATCACATGATTCTCAACCAATCATTTCTTGTCATGCACTCTCAGGTTTCAGTGCTCCACAAACTCTCAAAGTGGTGGGGTTCCTAAAGAAGTAGAAGGTAACAGTGTTGATCGACTCAGGTAGTACTCATAATTTCATCAACAAAAAGTTAGCTACTCGTCTAAATTGTTTCATATATCCAGCTCTAGAGTTTCAAGTTTTGATTGCAGATGGTGGTACAGTTAGTTGTTTAGGGAAGTGTCATAGCATTAAATTATCCATGGGAGATTATCAACTTGATACCCCAATGTATGCGATATCCATGGGTGCAGCAGATATTGTTTTGGGAGTACAATGGCTTACTACATTAGGAACAATTGAGATGAACTTCCAAGAGCTATTCATGAGATTTCAATCAGAAGGAAGGCTAGTAGAGCTAAGGGGGTTGAAGGCAAAATCTCCACAAATGGTAAGCTCTCATCAAATGCAAAAGTTGCTTAAGAAAGGAGTGGATGGATTTGTGGCCCAACTATATTCATTAGAAGTCTCTCAATCTATTACTCCTACTCGGCCAGTTGCAAGCTATAATTGATGCGTCAACAGAGTTGTTCTTGGAGATATGCCTGAGGACTTCCTCTAAGAGGATCCTTGATCATACCATGAGTTAGTCGAGGAGCCAACCATAGGCATTTAGGCCTTACGGTATCCACACACAAAGAAGTGGGAGATAGAAAAAATTGTTGGAAAAGAGATGCTAGGCCCGAGGGAATCATTAGGCATAGCCAAGTGCCTACTCACGGTGGTGATGAGTGCGTAAGAAGGATGATACTTGGCACATGTGTCCAGATTATAGGGTGCTCAACATGTACACCATTAAAGATAAGTTTCCAATTCCAGTCATTGATGATTTACTAGATGAATTAAATGGAGCTATGTTTTTTACCAAGTTAGATCTTAGATCTGGTTATCACCAAATTCGGATTAAGGAGGAGGATATTTGTAAGACAGCATTTCGGACTCATGAGGGTCATTATGTATTTTTGGTGATGCCATTTGGTCTTAC
>VDFB02354082.1:0-20481 GCA_007258455.2 Sequoia sempervirens
AAAATTTGTTGAATATTCTTATGAAAAATTTGAGAAATGGGTTTGTAGAGAATTTCGATCTAAGTAGACCCAAATCGTCCTTATTTCAAAAAATTAATTTTTCACCAACATGCAAGAACCCATCAACAATAGAATCTACGAAAGATTTTTTTTTTATAAATCAAATATATGGGTTTTATAGGTGTTCATGTGGTAAAGAAACCCAAATCATCCGTTTTTTGAAAAAATACCTTCTTGTTGAAAAATATAAAAAAAAATTCAAATGTAGAAGCAGTAGATTATAGGCAATTTTTTTGAATCTTTGTATGAAAAAATGGGATAAATGGGTTTTGTAAAGAATGTCATTTTGAGAACACCCAAATCATCCTTTTTTTGAAAATCTAATTTTCCAACAACATGCAAGAACCCCTAAAAAATAGAATCTACAAAATATTTTTTTTTGGGAAAATTAAAATATGGTTTTTATAGGTTCTCGTGTGCTAAAGACACCCAGATCGTCCATTTTATGAAAAAATAATTTATTCTTCAAAAAGATATATTTGTTTTGAAAAGTAGAAGCACAGAGGAAACAGAGGCAAATTTTTTGAATCTTTTTTTGAAAAATCTGAGAAATGGTTTTTGTAGAGAATGTCGTTCTTTATAGGAATCAAATTGTTATTTTTCCGAAAAATAATTTTTCACCAACATGCAAGAACCTCTCAAAAATAGAATCTATGAATTTTCTTTTTTTGGGAGAATAAAAAATATGGGTTTTATAGGTCTTGGTTTGCTGAAGAGATTCAGATTGTTTGTTCTTTTAAACAATATGTTGTTTTTGAAAAAGATAGATTTTTTTGAATGGTAGAAGCAGTAGAGGTAACATATGCAAAAATTTTGAATCTTTTTATGATAAATATGAGAAATGGGTTTTGTAGAGAATATCATTCTGAGTAAATCCAAATCATCCTTTTTTTGAAAAATTAATTTTTCACCAACATGCAAGAAGCCCTCAAAATAGAATCTAAGAAACATTTTTTTTTTGGGGAAATAAAAAATATGGGTTTTATAGGTGCTCGTGTGTTAAAGAGACCCAGATTGTCCATTTTCTTAAAATTAGTTTTTGAAAAATAAAGATTTTTTCAAAAAAGTAAAAGTAGTAGAGGTAATAGAGGCAATTTTTTTGAATCTTTTTATGAAAAATCTGATAAATGGGTTTTATAGAGAATATCATTCTTAGTAGACCCAGATCGTCCTCTTTTTCAAAAACTAATTTTTCACCAATATGCAAGAACCACTCAAAAATAGAATCTGCAAAATAATTTTTATGGGAAAATCAAAAATATGTGTTTTATAGGCACTGGTGTGAAGAGATTTAGATTGACCGTTTTTTGAAAAAAAAAGTTGTTCTTGAAAAAGATAGATTTTTTTGAAAAGAAGCAATACAGGTAACAAAGGGAAATTTTTTGAATCTTTTTATGAAAAATCTGAGAAATGGGTTTTTTAGAGAATGTCACACTAAGTAGATCCAGATCCTCCTCTTTTTCAAAAACTACTTTTTCATTAATAGGAAAGAAACCCTCAAAAATAGAATCGTTCTAAGTAGACCCAGATTGTCCTCTTTTCGAAAAACTAATTTTTCACTTAACACAAAAACACGGTTCATGATAGGCGATAGAAAATATGCGTACAAAATGGACAACTACAATGCAATCAATAATCGTGGTCACCAAAGTTGATCGATGCCCCACAAAAACTCAAACACAAGCGGTTTGCTAAGTGCAGCTATAACTCAACGAAAAATGAAGGTTCACAATAGGCAATAGAAAATAAGAGTATAGAATGGATAACTATAGTACAATCCACAATCGTAGTCACCAAAGTTGATAGATGGCCCACGAAAACTCGAACACGAACGGTTTCCTAAGTGCGGGTATAACTCAATGAAAAATCAAGGCTTGCGAAAGGCAATAGAAAATATGGGTACAAAATAGACAACTACAGTACAATCCACAATCATAGTCACCAAGGTTGATCGATGGCCCATGAAAACTCAAACACAAGTTGTTTCCTAAATGCAGCTATAACTCAAAAAAAAATGAAGGTTCACAAAAGGCTATAGAAAATACGCGTAAAAAATGGAAAACTACAGTACAATCTACAATCTTAGTCGCCAAAGTTGATCGATGGCCCACGAAAATGCAAACATGAGTGGTTTCCTAAATACGGCTATAACTCAACAAAAAATGAAGGTTTTTGAAAGGTGATGGAAAATATACGTATAGATTGCACAACTACAGTACAATCAACAACTGTAGTCATCAAAGTTCATTGATGGGCCACAAAAACTCAAACATGAGCAGTTTCCTAAATGGGGCTATAACTCAACAATAAATATAGCTTCGCAAAAGGTAACAGAAAATACGGGTATAGAATAAACAACTACAGTGTAATTCACAATCGTAGCCACCAAAGTTGATCGATGGCCCACAAAAACTCAAACATGACTCAACGAAAAAATGAAGGTTTGCTAAAGGCGATAAAAAATATGCGTATAGAATACACAACTATTGTGTAATCTACAATCGTAGTCACCAAAGTTGATCGATGGACCAGGAAAACTCAAACACAATCGTTTTCCTAAATGTGGCTATAACTCAACAAAAAATGAAGGTTCACAAAAGGTGATAGAAAATATGGATATAGTATGCACAACTAAAGTGTAATCCACAAGTGTAGTCACCAAAGTTCATCGATGCCCCAGAAAAACTAAAACACAAGTGGTTTCCTAAATGCATCTATAAGTCAACAAAAAATGAAGGTTCACGAAAGGTGATAGAAAATATGTGTACAAAATGGACACCTACAGTGTAATCCACAATTATACTCAAAAAAGTTGATTGATGGCCCACGAAAATGAAAACATGAGCGTTTTCCTAAATGTGGCTATAACTAAACAAAAATGAAGGTTCGTGAAAGGCGATAGAAAATACGCGTATAGATTGCACAACTATAGTTTCATCCACAAGTGTAGTCACCAGAGTTGATCGATGGCCCACAAAAACTCAAACTCGAGCAGTTTCCTAAATGCAGCTATAACTCATCAAATTATGAAGGATTGTGAAAGACAATAGAAAATACACTTACATAATGGACAACCACAATCGTAGTCACCGAAGTTGATCGATGGCCCATGAAAACTAAAACACGAGCATTTTCCTAAATGCGGCTATAACTCAACAAAAAATGAATGTTCGTGAAAGACTATTAAAAATATGCGTACAAAATTCACAACTATAGTACAATCCACAATCGTAGTCACCAAAGTTGATTAATGACCCACAAACACTCAAACATGAATGGTTTCCTAAATGCTGCTATAACTCAAGAAAAATTGAAGGTTTGTGAAAGGCAATAGAAAATATGTGTATAGAATGCATAACTAGAGTGTAATCCACAATCGTAGTCACGAAAGTTGATTGATGGCAAATGAAAATTAAAACACGATTGGTTTCTTAAATGTGGCTATAATTCAACAAAAAATGAAGGTTCATGAAAGGTGATAGAAAATACACGTACAAAATGGAAAACTATAGTGCAATCCACAATCGTAGTCACCAAAGTTGATCGATGGCCCTAAAAAGCTAAATACGGCAGTTTCGCGGCTTCTCTTCAACTCATTAAAGGTTTACAAAGGTGATAAAAATATGCATATGATGCACAATTCTGATGTAATCCTGGCGTGGTCACCAATGTTGATCAATGGCCCACGAAAACTCAAGCTTCGGCGGTTTCCCACAAGTGTGGCTTCACAACTCAAAGCATGAACATTTTTCCTAAATGCGGCTATAACTCAACAAAAAATAAAGTTTCAAAAAAGGAGACAGAAAATACATTTATAGAAATCATAACTATAGTGTTATCCACAATCGTAGTCACCAAAGTTGATTGATGGCTAACAAAAACCCAAACATTATAAATGCGGCCATAACTCAAGAAAAAACAAAGGTTCGTGAAATGTAACAGAAAATACACATACAAAATGCACAACTACAGTGCAATCCACAATTGTAGTCACCAAATTTGATCGATGGCCCATGAAAACTCAAACACGAGCGGTTTCCTAAGTGTGGCTATATAACTCAACAGGAAATGAAGGTTCATGAAAGGCAATTAACAATATGCGTACAAAATGCAAATATAGTGCAATCCACAATCGTACTCACCAAAGTTGATGTATGGCCTAGAGAAACTCGAAATTGAGCAGTTTCTAAAATGCGGCTATAACTCAAGTAAAAATGATGGTCTATGAAAGGTAATAGAAAATACAAGTATAGAATAAACAACTATAGTGTAATCCACAATCATAGTCACCAAAGTTGATCGATGGCCTACGAAAACTCAAATACGAGCAGTTTCCTAAATGCGGCTATAACTCAACAAAAAATGAAGGTTCCCAAATGGCAATAAAAAATACACATACAGAATGGACAACTACAGTGCAATCCACAATTGTAGTCACTTAAGTTGATCGATGTCCCACGAAAACTCAAACAAGAGCAGTTTCGTAATTGCAGCTATAACTCAATGAAAAATGAAGGTTCACGAAAAATGATTGAAAATAGGAGTATAGAATGCACAACTATAGTGTAATCCACAATTGTCTCACCAAAGTTGATCTATGGCCCACGAAAACTCAAACATGAGTTGTTTCCTAAATGTGGCTATAACTCAAAAAAAATTAAGGTTCGTGAAAAGCGATAGAAAATACGCGTATAGAATGGAAAACTACATTGTAATGAACAATCGTAGTAACCAAAGTTGATTGATGGACCACGAAAAATCAAATACGAGCAGTTTCCTAAATGTGTCTATAACTTAACAAAAATGAAGGTTCACAAAAGACGATATAAAATACGCGTGCAGAATAAACAACTATAGTACAATCCATAATCGTAGTCAGCAAAGTTGGTCGATGGCCCACGAAAACACAAACACAAGTGGTTTCCTAAGTGCAGCTATAACTCAACGAAAAATGAAGCTTTGTGAAAGGTGATAGAATATACGTGTATAGAATGCACAAATGCAATGTAATCCAAAACCGTAGTCACCAAAGTTGATTGATGGCCTAGGGAAACTCAAACACGACCGTTTTCCAAAATCTGGCTATAACTCAACAAAAAATAAAGGTTCGTGAAAGTCGATTAAAAATATGAGTACAAAATACACAACTACAGTACAATCCACAATCGTTGTCACCAAAGTTGATTGATGGGCCACAAAAACTCAAACATTAGCGGTTTCGTCAATGCGGCTATAACCCCACAAAAAATGAAGGTTTGTGAAAGTTGAACGATAGACTTGGAAAACTCAAAATGAATGCTTGTGAAAAGTGATAAAAACTATGTGTATAGAATGCAAAACTATAGTCTAATCTACTATCGTAGACCCCAAAGTTGATCGATTGCCCTGAAAAACTCAAACACGACCATTTCCCTAAATGCGGTATAACATAACAAAAAATGAAGGTTCACGAAAGGTGATAGAAAATTCGTGTATAGAATTCATAAACACTGTGTAATCTACAAGTGTAGTCACCAAAATTGTTCAGTGGCCCAAAAAAACTCAAACTTGACCAGTATCCTAAATGCAGCAATAACTCAACAAAAAATGAAGGTTCACAAAAACCGATAGAAAATATATGTAGAGAATCGAAAAGTATAGTGCTATCCACAATTGTAGTCACCAAAGTTCTTTGATGGACCACAAAATCTCAAACACGAGCGGTTTCCTAAGTGCAGCTATAACTCAACAAAAAATGAAGGTTCGCGAAAAGCGATAGAAAATACATGTATAGAATGCACAAATACAGTGTAATCCACAATCGTAGTCACCAAAGTTGATCGATTGCCCACGAAAACTCAAACACAAGCATTTTCCTAAATGTGGGTATAATTGACCAAAAAATGAAGGTTCATGAAAGGCGATTAAAAATATGCGTACAAAATGCACAACTACAGTACAATCTACAATCGTAGTCACCAAACTTGATTAATGTCCCACTAAAACCCAAACACAAGCAGTTTCCTAAATGTGGCTATAACTCAACAAAAAATGAAGGTTCAAGAAAGGCGGTAGAAACTACATGCACAAAATGGACAACTAAAGTGCAATCCAAAATCGTAGTCACCAAAGTTGATTGATGGGCCACGAATACTCAAACACGAGTGGTTTACTAAATGCGACTATAACTCAAAGAAAAATGAAGGTTCACAAAAGGTAATAGAACATGCACGTATTGAATACACAATTACATTGTAATCCACTCTCGTAGTCACCAAAGTTGATTGATCACCCGCAAAAACTCAAACACGAGTGTTTTGCTAAATGCGGCTATAACTCAACAAAAAATGAAGTTTGTTGTAAGGCGATCAGAAATATGTGTAAAAAATGGACAACTATAATACAATCCACAATCATAGTCACCAAAGTCGATTGATTGGCCCAGAAAAACTCAGACATAAGTAGTTTCCTATGTGCGGCTATAACTCAACATCAAATAAGGGTTCCCGAAATGCGATTGAAAATACGCGTATACAATGCACAAGTATAGTGTAATCCACAAGTGTAGTCACCAACGTTGATTGATGGCCCACGAAAACTGAGACTCGAGCGGTTTACTAAATGCGGCTATAACTCAACAAAAAATGAAGGTTCGCAAAAGGTGATAGAAAATATGGGTACGAAATGTACAACTATAGTGCAATCCGCAATTGTAGTCAGCAGAGTTAATTGATGGCCCACGAAAACCCAAATAGGAGCGGTTTGCTAAGTGAGGCTATAACTCAACGAAAGGCGATAGAAAATAATCATATAGAATGGACAACTACAGTGCAATCCACAATTGTAGTCACCAAAGTTGATCGTTGGCCCAAGAAAACCCAAACACGAGCAGTTTCCTAAGTGCAACTATAACTCAACGATGAAGGTTCGTGAACGGCGATTAAAAATATGCGTAAAAAATGAACTATTGTACAATCCACAATCGTAGTCACTAAAGTTTAATGATGGCCCCAAAAAACACAAACATGAGTGGTTTCCTAAATGCAGCTATAACTCAACAAAAAATGAAGGTTCATGAAAGTTGATAGAAAATACGTGTATAGAATGCATAACTACAGTTTTATCCACAATCACAGTCACCAAAGTTGATCGATGGCCCATGAAAACACGAGCACTTTCCTAAATGCGGCTATAACTCAACAAAAAATGGAAGTTCACAAAAGGTGATAGAAAATACCCGTACAAAATGGACAACTACAGTTGAATCCACAATTGTAGTCAACAAAAAATTAAGGTTCGCAAAAAGCGATAGTACATACGCGTACAAAATGGACAACTACAGTGCAATCCAAAATTGTAATCACTCAAGTTGATCGATGGCCAATGAAAACTCATACAAGAGTGGTTTCCTAAGTGCAGTTATAACTCAACGAAAAATGAAGGTTCACAAAAAAAATAGAAAATACATGTATCGAATGCACAACCACAGTAAAATCCACAATCATAGTCACAAAAGTTGATTGATGGCCCACAAAAACACAAATTTGAGAGGTTTCCTAAATGTGGCTATAATTCAACAAAAAATGAATGTTCATGAAAGGCGATAGATAGAAAATATGCATATGGAATGCACAACTACAGTGTAATCAACAACTGTAGTCACCAAAGTGTACTATAGTTGTGGATTAAAAGTATGCGTAAAAAATGCACAACTATAGTACAATCCACAATCGTAGTCACCAAAGTTTAATGATGGCCCACAAAAACTCAAACATGAACAGTTTCCTAAATGCAGCTATAACTCAACAAAAAATTAAGGTTCACAAAAGTCGATAGAAAATACGCATATAGAATGCAAAAATACAGTGTCATCCATAATCACTGTCACCAAAGTTGATCAATGGCCCATGAAAACACGAGCAGTTTCCTAAATGTGGCTATAACTCAACAAAAAACAAAAGTGCACGAATGGTGATAGAAAATACACATACAAAATGGACAACTACAGTGCAATCCAAAATCGTAGTCACCAAAGTTGATCGATCGCCCACCAAAACCTAGACACGAGTTGTTTCCTAAATACGATAATAACACAACAAAAAATTAAGGTTCATGACAAACAATAGTAAATACGCATAGAAAATGGACAACTACAGTGCAATCAACAATTCTAATCACTACAGTTGATCAATAGGCCTAAGTGTAATCACACAATGAAAAATGAAAAATGAAGGTTCGAAAAAAATGATAGAAAATGTGTATAGAATGCACAACTATAGTGTAATCCACATTCATAGTCAACAAACTTCATTGATGGCCCACAAAGACATAAATTTGAGTTGTTTCCTAATGGTGGATATAACTCAACAAAAAATGAATGTTTGCGAAAGGCGATAGAAAATACGCATATAGAATGCACAACTACAATGTAATCCACAACTATAGTTACCAAAGTTGACTATAGTTGTGGATTAAAAATATGCGTAAAAAATGCACAACTGTAATAAAATCCACAATCATAGTTACCAAAGTTTAATGATGGCCCACAAAAGCTCAGGCATGAGAGGTTTCCTAAATGCAGCTATAACTCAACAAAAAATGAAGTTTCATGAAAGTTGATAGAAAATACATGTATAGAATGCACAACTACAATTTTATCCACAATCACGGTCACCAAAGTTGATCAATGGCCCACGAAACCATGAGCAGTTTCCTAAATGCGGCTATAATTAAAAAAAAATGAAAGTTCACAAAAGGTGATAGGAAATATGCATACAAAATGGACAACTACAGTGCAATCCACAATCGTAGTCACCAAAGTTGATCAATGGCCCAAGAAAACCTAGACATGAGTTGTTTCCTAAATACAGCTATAACTCAACAAAAATTTAAGGTTCACAAAAAGCGATAGTACATACGCGTACAAAATGGACAACTACAGTGCAATCCACAATTGTAGTCACTAAAGTTGATCAATGGCCCATGAAAACGCAAACATAAGCGGTTTCCTAAATGCGGCTATAACTCAATGAAAAATGAAGGTTCGCGAAAAATGATAGAAAATACAGGTATAGAATGCACAACTACAGTACAATCCACAATCATGGTCACCAAAGTTGATTGATGGCGCATGAAAATTCAAACACAGGCAGTTTCCTAAATGCGGCTAAAACTCAACAAAAAATAAAGGATTGCGAAAGGCGATAGAAAATATGTATACAAAATAGAAAAATACAGTACAATCCACAATCGTAGTCACCAAAGTTGATCGATGGCCCACGAAAAGTCAAACACAAGCAATTTCCCAAATGCGGTATAACTTAGCAAACAATGAAGGTTTGCGAAAGGTGACAAAAAATACGCATATAGAATGCAAAAATACAGTGTAATGCACAAGCGTAGTCACCAAAGTTCGTCGATGGCCCACGAAAACTCAATGTTTAGCGGTTTCCTAAATGCGGCTATATCTCAACAAAAAATGAAGGTTTGAGAAAGGTGATAGAAAATAAGCGTACATACATAAGCGAACATCTATAAAACCCATATTTTTGATTTTCCAAAAAAAAGAGAGTTTCATAGATTCTATTTTTGAGGGGTTCTTGTATTTTGGTGAAAAGTTAGTTTTTTTGAAAAAAGGACGATCTGGGTTTACTCAGAATGACACTCTACAAAACCCATTTCTTAGATTTTTCATAAAATGATTGAAAAAATTTGTCGGTGTTACCTCTACTGCTTCTGCAATTCAAAAAAATCTGTTTTTGAAAAACAAATATTTTTTTGAAAAACCGGACAATCTAGGTCTCTTTAGCACATCGCCACTTATAAAACCCATATTTTTTATTTTCCCAAAAGAAGTTGTTTTGTAGAAATCAATTTTTGAGGGTTTCTTGCATGTTGATGAAAAATTAGTTTTTCGAAAAAAGGAGGATCTATGTCTTCTCAGAATGGCATTACAAAACCCATTTCTCAGATTTTTCATAAAAGGATTCAAAAAATTTGACTTTTTTACTTTTACTACTTCTACTTTTCACAAAAATCTATCTTTTGAACAACTTATTTTTTCAAAAAACGAACGATCTGGGTCTTTTTAACAAGCACCTATAAAAACCATATTTCAATTTTCCCAAAAAAATTTGTTTCGTAGATTCTATTTCTAAGGGGTTCTTGCATGTTGTTGAAAAATTAGTTTTTCAAAAAAAGAACGATATGGATCTACTCAAAATGACAATATGTACAAAACCCATTTCTCAGATTTTTCATAAAAAGATTTTAAAAAATTGTATTTGTTACCTCCACTACTACTTTTCACAAAAATCTATATTTTTCAAGAAGAAATTATTTTTTCCAAAAATAGACGATTTGGGTAAGCACGCAAACACCTATAAAACCCATATTTTTTATTTTCCAAGCAAATTAGTTTCATAGATTCTATTTTTGAGGGGTTCTTGCATTTTGGTGAAAAATTAGTTTTTCGAAAAAAGGACGATCTAGGTCTACTCAGAATGACATTCTCTACAAAACCAATTTCTTAAATTTGTCTTTGTTACCTCTATTGCTTCTAATTTTCAAACAAATCTATGTTTTTGAAGAACTAATATTTTTTTCAAAAGCCGGATGATATGGTTCTCTTTAGCACACGGGCACCTATAAAACCCATATTTTTTATTTTCCAAGCAAATTAGTTTCATAGATTCTATTTTGAGGGGTTCTTGCATTTTGGTGAAAAATTAGTTTTTTTTGAAAAAGGACGATCTAGGTCTACTCAGAATGACATTCTCTACAAAACCAATTTCTTAAATTTGTCTTTGTTACCTCTATTGCTTCTAATTTTCAAAAAAATCTATGTTTTTGAAGAACTAATATTTTTTTCAAAAGCCGGATGATATGGTTCTCTTTAGCACACGGGCACCTATAAAACCCATATTTTTTATTTTCCCAAAAATAGTTCTTTCGTAGAATTCTATTTTTGGACGATCGATCAACTCTAGTTACTATGATTGTGGATTACACTATAGTTTTGCATTCTATATGCATATTTTCTATTGTCTTTCATGAACCTTCAATTTTTATTTAGTTATAGCCGAATTTAGGAAACCGCTCGTGTTTGAGATTTCATGGGCCATTGATCAACATTGGCTACGATTGTGGATTACACTATAGTTGTGTATTCTATACACGTATTTTCAATCGCTTTTCGTTAACCTTAAATTTTTGTTGAGTTATAGCTGCATTTAGGAAAACGCTCGTGTTTGAGTTTTCATGGGCCATCAATCAACTTTGGTGACTACGACTGTGGATTACACTATAGTTTTGCATTCTATATTCGTGTTTTCTATAGCCTTTCGTGAACATTCATTTTTCATTGAGTTATAGCCGTACTTAGGAAACCCCTCGTGTTTGAGTTTTCATGGGCTATCAATCAACTTTGGTGGCTACGATTGTGGCTTGCATTGTACGTATCCATTCTCTATGCGTATTTTCTATCGGCTTTTGCAAACTTTCATTTTTTGTTGAGTTATAGTCGCATTTAGGAAACAGCTCGAGATTGAGTTTTCATGGGCCATCAATCAACTTTTGTCACTACGATTGTGTAATGTACTGTAGTTGTGCATTTTGTACACATATTCTTAATCGCCTTTCACAAACCTTCAATTTTTTTTGATTTATCACCGTATTTAAGAAACTGCTCGTATTTGAGATTTGATGGACCATCGATCAACTTTTGTGACTACAATTGTGGATTGCACTGTACTTTTCCAATATGTATGCGTATTTTCTATCGCCTTTCGCGAACCTTCATTTTTAGTTGAGTTATCACCGCATTTTGGAAACCACTCATCTTTGGGTTTTCATAGCGCATCGGTTAACATTGGTGAATAAAATTCTGGATTGCACTATAGTTGTCCATTTTGTATGTGTATTTTCTATCGTCTTTCGCAAAACCTTCATTATTTGTTTAGTTATAGCCGCATTTACGAAACCTCACATGCTAGAGTTTTCGTGGGCCATCTCTCAACTTTAGTGATTACGCTTATGGATTACACTATAGTTGTGCACTCTATACACGTATTTTCTATTGCCTTTCGCGAACCTTCATTTTTTATTGAGTTGTAGCCGTATTTACGAAACCCCTCATGTTTGAGTTTTTTTGGCCATCGATCAACTTTTGTGACTATGATTGTGGATTGTACTGTAGTTGTGCACTTTGTACACATTTTTAATCACCTTTCACAAACCTTCATTTTCTGTTGAGTTATAGCCATATTTAGGAAAACACTCGTGTTTATGATTTTGTGGGCCATCTCTCAACTTTGGTGACTACGATTGTGGATTGCAATGTAGTTGTTCATTTTATATTCGTATTTTCTATAGCCTTTTGTGAACCTTCATTTTTCATTGAGTTATATCCACATTTAGGAAAATGCTCATGTTTGAGTGTTCGTGGGCCATCGATCAACTTTGGTGACTACTATTGTGGATTGCACTGTAGTTTTGTATTTTCTATTTACTTTCATGAACCTTCATTTTTCGTTGATGTATAGCAGCACTTAGGAAACCACACATGTTTTAATTTTCATGGACCATTGATCAACTTTCGTGACTACGATTGTGGAATGCATTGTAGTTGTCCATTCTGTACACGTATTTTCTATAGCCTTTCGTGAACCTTCTTTTTTTGTTAAGTTATAGGTGCATTTTGTACGAATATTTTGAATTGTGTTTCACAAACATTCATTTTTTGTTCAATTATATCCTCGTATTTACGAAAATGCCCGTGTTTGATTTTTCTTGGGCCGTCAATCGACTTTGGTGACTATAATTGTGGATTACATTGTAGTTGTGCATTCGATACACGTATTTTCTATCGCCTTTCATGAACCTTTGTTTTTAATTGAGTTATAGTCGCAATTAGGAAACCGATTATGTTTAACTTTTCGTGGGCCACCGATCAACTTTGGTGTCTACGATTATGGATTGCAATTTAGTTGTCCATTTTATACGTGTATTTTCTATTGTCATTCGGGAACCTTTATTTTTTGTTGAGTTATCGCCGCATTTAGGAAACCACTCGTGTTTGAGATTTTGTGGGCCACCGATAAACTTTGGTGACTACAATTGTGGATTGTAATATAGTTGTGTATTCTATACATGTATTTTCTATTGCCTTTCGTGAACCTTCATTTTTTTTTGAGTTATAGCCGCATTTAGGAAATCGGTCATGTTTAAGTTTTTTCGGGCCATTGATCAACTTTGGAGACTACAATTGTGGATTGTACTGTAGTTGTGCATTTTGTACACATATTTTTAATCACCTTTCATGAACCTTCATTTTTTGTTGAGTTATAGCCACATTTAGGAGATCACTCATGTTTGAGTTTTTGTGGGCCATTGTTCAACTTTGGTAACTACGCTTGTGGCTTACGCTGTAGTTGTGCATTCTATACGCATATTTTCTATCGCCTTTTGTGAACCTTCATTTTTCATTGAATTATAGCTGCACTCAAGAAACCGCTCATGTTTGAGTTTTCGTAGGCCATCAATCAACTTCGGTGACTACGATTGTGTATTGCGCTGTAGTTGTCCATTTTGTACATATATTTTCTATCTTCTTTACCAAAATGCTCATGTTTGAGTTTCCGTGGGTCATCAATCAACTTTGGTGACTACGCTTATGGATTACACTGTAGTTTTGTATTCTATACTCGTATTTTCTATTGCCTATCGCAAACCTTCATTTTTCGTTGAGTTAAAGCCGCACTTAGGAAATAGCTTGTGTTTAAATTTTTTTGGGCCATCAATCAAATTTGGTGAATACGATTCTGGATTGTACTGTGGTTATGCATTTCGTATGCATATTTTTAATCACCTTTCACGAACCTTCATTTTTTGTTGAGTTATAGCCGCATTTAGAAAAATGCTCGAGTTTGAGTTTTCATGGGCCATCGATCAACTTTGGTGACTACGGCTATAGATTACACTGTACTTGTGCATTTTACACTCGTATTTTCTATCACTTTTCGTGAATCTTCATTTTTCTTTGAGTTATAGCTGCACTTATGAAACCACTTGTGTTTGATCAACTTTGGTGACTACGATTGTGGATTGCACTATAGTTGTCCATTTTGTATGCGTGTTATCTATCGCTTTTCACGAACCTTCATTTTTTGTTGAGTTAGCCGCATTTAGGAAACCACTTGTGTTTTAATTTTCGTGGGCGATCAACTTTAGTGACTACGCTTGTGGATTACATTGTAGTTTTCAATTCTATACACATTTTTTATTGCAGTTTGTGAAACTTCATTGTTTGTTTAGCTATACTGCATTTAGGAAATCGCTTAGTTTGAGTTTTTTTGGGCTATCAACAACTTTGGTGACTACGATTGGGGATTGTACTGTAGTTTTACATTTTGTAAGCATTTTTTTAATCACCTTTCACAAACCTTAATTTTTTGTTCAGTTATCATTACATTTAGGATAATGTTCGTGTTTGAGTTTTCATTTGCCATCAATTAAATTTTCGTGACTACGATTTTTTATTACACTGTAGATGTTTTTTCCATATGCATATTTTCTATTGCCTTTCATGAAACTTCATTTTTTCATTGAATAATAGCTGGATTACATTGTAGTTGTGCATTCTATACGCATATTTTCTATTAACTTTCGCTAACTTTCATTTTTTGTTGAGTTATCATTGCACTTAGGAAATGCTCGTGTTTAAGTTTTCATGGGCCATCGATCAACTTTGGTGACTAAAATTTTGGATTGCACGTAGTTGTCCATTGAATACATGTATTTTCTATTGGCTTTCGAGAATATTCATTTTTTTGTTGAGTTATCACCGTATTTAGGAAACTGCTCGAATTTGAGTTTTCATGGGCCATCGATCAACTTTGGTGACTACGCTTGTGGATTACACTGTAGTTGTGCATTCTATACGCGTATATTCTATCCCCTTTCTCAAACCCTCATTTTTTGTTGATTTATAGCCATATTTAGGAAACTGCTCATGTTTGAGTTTTTGTGAGCCATTAATCAACTTTGGTGAATACAATTATGTATTGTACTGTAGTTGTCCATTTTGTATGCATATTTTTAATCCCCTTTAACCAACTTTCATTTTTCAATGAGTTATAGCCGCATTTAGGAGAATGCTCGTGTTTGAGTTTTCGTGGGCCATCAATCAACTCTGATGAATACGATTGTGGATTACACTTTAGTTGTGCATTTTATATGCATATTTTCTATCGGCTTTCGGAACCTTAATTTTTGGTTCAGTTATAGCCACACTTAGGAAACCGCTTGTGTTTGAGTTTTTGTGGGCCATTTGGTGATTACGATTGTGGATTAAGCTATAGTTCTGCATTCTATACAAATATTTTCCATTGTCTTTCATGAACCTTCATTTTTTGTTGAGTTATAGTCACATTTAGGAAGCCTCTCATGTTTGAGTTTTCATCGGCCATCGATGAAATTTTGTTACTACGATTGTGGATTGCACTGTAGTTGTCAATTATGTACATGTATTTTCTATCACCTTTCGTGAACCTTTATTTTTTTGTTTACTTATAGCCGCATTTAGGAAACCGCTTGAGTTTGAGTTTTTCATGGGCCATCGATCAACTTTTGTGACTACACTTGTATGTTACACTGTAGTTGTGCATTCTATACACATATTTTTTATCGCCTTTCATGAACCTTCATTTTTTGCTAAGTTATAGCCACATTTAGGAAACCACTCGTATTTGAGTTTTCGTGGGCCATCGATCAACTCTGCTGACTACGATTGTGGATTGGATTGTAGTTGTCCATTTTGTATGCGTATTTTCTATCACCTTTAGTGAACCTTCATTTTTTGTTTAGTTATAGCTGAATTTAGGAAACTGTTTGTATTTGTGTTTTCGTCGGCCATCCATCAACTTTGGTCACTACGATTGTCGATTACACTATAGTTGTTCATTCTATACATGTATTTTCCCTTGCCTTTCACGAACCTTTTTTTTTTTTAGTTATAGCCACACTTAGGAAACAAGTCGTGTTTGAGTTTTTTTGGGCCATCAATCAACTTTGGTGACTACGATTGTGGATTGCATTGTAGTTATCAATTTTGTACACATATTTTCCATCACCTTTCGCGAACCTTCATTTTTCATTGAGTTATAGCCACATTTAGGAAGCTGCTCGTGTTCAAAAGAGATATAGATCATCTATTTTTTGAGAAAGTAAGTTCTTCTTGAATAAGATTTTTTTCAAAAGTAAAAGCAGTAGGGATTAGACACAAATTTTTTGAATCTTTTTATGAAAAATGGGAAAAATGGGTATTGTAGACAATGTCATTTTTAGTAGACTCATATATTCCTTTTATCAAAAAACTAATATTTCACCAACACGCAAGAACCCCTCAAACATGGAATGTACGAAACAATTTTTTTTGGGAAAATAAAAAATAAGGTTTTTATAGGTACTCGTGTGCTCAAGAGACCCAAATCGTCCTAGATTTGAAAAAATATGTTTTTTTTGAAAAGTAGAAGCAATAGAAGTAACAGAGGCAAATTTTTTAAATCTTTTTTTGAAAAATCTAAGAAATGGGTTTTGTAAAGAATGTCGTTCTGAGTAAACCCAAATTATGATATTACTATCAGGATTCAACCGTGTAGTTTCTAGTCAAACTCGATGACCCATGTTTCATGAGTAGTGGTTCAACAGAAGCCATCTCATGATATTGAATAGTCCACTTAGCACCTCATTGCATCTAGGTGATGCTCCGCGGAGGGTAAATTGCTTGGTTAGATCCGGGGAGTCACCCATCCAGTCTTGCTCCGGCTCAAGCAGCAACCAGGGAGTTTTTCTCCAAGGTTAAGCCTGCTTGAGTTGTTACCCCATTTGCAAAACCTTCAGCAAGTGTTGTGCCTTATGAACCATTCATAATAGAGCCCCTTTAGCTCATCAATTGATAAGTAGGAGGTATTTTTTCCACAGCGTGTCAAATTATGATATTGCTATCAAGATTCAAGTACATGTAGTTTGAGTCAAACTCATTGACCCATGTTTCATAGTGAGTGGTTCAACAAGACCCATCTCTCATGATCAAACCAAATTGTCCTTTTTAATAAAACTAATTTTTTCAACAACATGCAAGAACCCTAAAAATAGAGATCTATGAAACAATTTTTTTTTGGGAAAAGAATTGAAATATGGTTTTATAGGTGTTAAGGTGTGAGTAAAGAGACCCGAGATCGTCAGTTCACGAAAAAATAAGTTATTCTTGAAAAAGTTTTTTTTTTTGAAAAGTAGAAGCAGTAGAGGTAACAGAGGCAAATTTTTTGAATCTTTTTATGAAAAATCTAAGAAATAGGATTTGTGGAGAATGTTTTTCTAAGTAGACCTAGATCGTCCTTTTTTCGAAAAAAATAATAATTCACCAACATGCAAGAACCCGTCAAAAATAGAATGTACAAAATAATTTTTTTAATGAATATAAAAAATATGGGTTTTATAGGTGCTCGACAGCTAAAGACACCTAGATCGTCCGATTTTTTATAAGTAGATTTTGAAAAGGATAGATTTTTTAGAAAAGTACAAGCAGTAGAGCCTTGAGCGAACCTTCATTTTTCGTTGAGTTATAGGCGCTCTTAGCAAACCTTTCTTTTTCAAGAATTAATTTTAAAAAAACGGACGATCTGGGTCTCTTCACCACACGTATAAAACTCATATTTTTTATTTTTCCAAAAAAAAATGTTTTCGTAGATTCTATTTTTGAGGGTTTCTTGCATGTTAGTGAATTTTTTTTTTTTTGAATAAAGTACGATTTGGATCTATTCAGAACGACATTCTTTACAAAACCCATTTCTCATACTTTTCATAAAAAGATTGAAAAAAATTGCCTCTATTACCTCTATTGCTTCTACTTTTCAAAAAAATCTATCTTTTTCAAGAACTGATTTAAAAAAAAAGGATGACCTGGGTGTCTTTATCAGTTGAGCACATATAAAACCCATATTTTTTATTTTCCAAAAAAAATTTATTTCGTATATTCTATTTTTGAGGGTTCTTGCATGTTGGTGAAAATTAGTTTTTCGAGAAAAGGACGATCTAGGTCTACTCAGAAGACATTCTCTACAAATCCCATTTCTTAGATTTTTCATAAAAAGATTATAAGAATTTGCCTCTGTTACCTGTACTTTTCAAAAATATATATCTTTTTCAAGAATAACTTATTTTTTTAGAAAACGGACTATCTGGGTCTCTTTAGCACACAAAAACCAATAAAAACCATATTTTGATTTTCCGAAAAAAAAATTATTTTGCAAGTTCTATTTTTGAGGGGTTTTTGCATGTTGTTGAAAAATTAGTTTTTTGAAAAAAGGATGATTTGGGTCTACTCAAAACGACATTCTCAACAAAATCCATTTCTCAGATTTTTCATAATAAGATTAAAAAAAATTGCCTTTGTTACCTAAATACTGCTTCTACTTTTCAAAAAAATCTATCTTTCTCAAGAACAATTTTTTTGAAAAACTGGACAATCTAGGTCTTTTGAGCACACGAGTACCTATAAAACCCATATTTTCAATTTCCCCCCAAAAAAATTGTTTTGTAGTGAGCGGTTCTTACGTGTTGGTGAAATATTAGTTTTTCTAAAAACGATGATCTGGGTCTACTCAGAATGACAATCTCTACAAAACCCATTTATCACATCTTTCATACAAAGATTCAAAAAAAATTTCCTCTGTTACATCTATAAACCCATATAAAACCTATAAAAGACCTATAAAACCTATATATTTGATTTTCCAAAAAAAAAACTTTTGTAGATTCTATTTTTGAAGGGTTCTTGCATGTTGGTGAAAAATTAGTTTTTTGAAAAATGGATGATCTAGGTCTTCTTAGAATGACATTCTCTACAAAACCCATTTCTCACATTTTTCATAAAAAGATTCAAAAAAATCGTCTTTTTCAAAAACAACCTATGTTTTCAAAAAATAGACGATCTGAATCTCTTCAGCACACCAGCACCTACAAAACCCATATTTTCACTTTTCCCAAAAAAAATTGTTTCATAGATTCTATTTTTAGGGGTTCTTGTATGTTGGTGAAAAATTAGTTTTTCGAAATAAGGATGATCTGGGTGTACTCAGAATGACATTCTCTACAAAACCCATTTCTCGGTTTTTTCATAAAATTCAAAAATTGCCTTTGTGCAACCATTTGCTTCCACTTTTTCAAAATCTATCTTTTGAGAGCAGCTTGTTTAAAAATGGACTATCACAGGTGTCTTTGGCAGTTTGAGCACCTATAAAACCCATATTATAGATTTTCCCAAAAAAAATTGTTTTGTAGATTCTATTTTTCAAAAGGATTCTTGCATGTTTGGTTAAAATTCAGTTTTCGAAAATAGGATGATATGGGTCTCTCGGAGCGACATTCTCTAGAAACCCATTTCTTGAATTTTCATAAAGATTCAAAAATTTACCTTTGTTACCTCTACTACTTCTACTTTTAAAAATCTATCGCTTTTTTTTGAAGAATAACTTATTTTTTCAAAAAAAGGATGATCTAGGTATTTTTAGCACACGAGCACCTATAAAAACAATATTTTGATTTAAAAAAAAAAATTGTTTCGTAGATTCTATTTTTGAGGGGTTCTTGCATGTTGAAAACTTAGTTTTTCGATAAAAGGACAATCTGGGTCTACTCAGAACGACAATCTCTACAGAACCAATTTTTTAGATTTTTCATAAAAAAGATTCAAAAAATTTGCCTATGTTACCTCCACTGCTTCTAATTAAAAAAAAAACTATCTTTTTCATAAACAACTTTCTTTTTTCAAAAACTGGACGATCTAGGTCTCTTCAACACATGCGTACCAATAAAACCCATATTTTTTATTTTCCCAAAAAAAATTATTTCGTAGATTATATTTTTGAGGGGTTCTTGCATGTTGGTGAAATATTAGTTACCTCTACTACTTCTACTTTTCAAAAAAATCTATGTTTTCGAAGAACAAATAATATTTTCAAAAACAGGACAATCTAGATCTCTTGCTTCTGGGACCTATAAAACCCATATTTTTTTTATTTTCAAAAATATTGTTTAAGTGAATTATTTTTTTAGTTTGCTGCATGTTATTGGTGAAAAATTAATTTTTTAGAAAAAGTAAATCTGGGTCTATTCAGAACGACATTCTCTACAAAACCCATTTCTCATATTTTTCATAAAAAGATTAAAAAAATTTGCTTTTGCTACCTCTACTACTTCTACTTTTCAAAAAAATCAATCTTTTTCAAAAACATTTTTTTAAGAAAAACAAACGATCTAGGTGTCTTTAGCTGTCGAGCACCTATAAAACCCATATTTGTTATTTTCCCCAAAAAAATTGTTTCATAGATTCTATTTTTGAGGGGTTCTTGCATGTTGTTGAAATATTAGTATTTCGAAAAA
>VDFB02354083.1:0-21637 GCA_007258455.2 Sequoia sempervirens
AAATTCACCTAGGCAGTTCCTTTCAAATTCATCGTCTGGAGAATTTCACCTTGAAAACACATTTTCTTCATTTTGCCTTAGAAATTTTCAAATTTCCCTTAGGAAAACTCATCAATCTAGTGCCCATCAAAAATCTTCATCCTGAAGACCGCAACAAAGCATGGAAGACTTTAAAATCAACTCCTCATCGATAATCTTCAATACACAGACGAAAATTTCCTCCAGAACGCGATGAATCCATGGGTGCACGACGAACGGGTTCATTTAATTTTCTTGAATTTTGAACCTTAGAAAATATTCCTTCATCAAATTTATTCTTGTTCTTCGATCCTGAAGTATTTCTTTGCTCTGACTTGGAAAAAAATTTATCAACCCTGTGGAGCTGGCATTCACTGACTTCACCTCTGGCAATTTTGCTCACGTTTTGAGAAATTTCATCACCCCTCCAAAATTAGGCGTTTTGTAGAGGAAGAAAATATTTTGTGCCTTAGAATTTATTTTTTTTTAAATCATTTTGAAAATTTTGCCTCAGGAAATTTGAACTCAACCTCATTCACCCTGCCTGTGACGAAAATTTTATTTTATCCATGCTCATTTGCTAGTGGTGGGAAATTTCATCAACTTCACTTTTTATTTTTCATGAAGGCGCCTAGCATATTTTACTTCACACTTGAAGGATATTTCATTTGAAACTCCAACGCCTTAGCAATATTATTATTCATCTTCACTCAACACCTTGGGCGCAAATGACACATGCTGAAGGATATTCATCACCATGCCTAGGAAAATATTTTCAACACTTTACATTTTACTTCACACCTTACCACTTTATTTTCACTTCACCACCCTAGGCGCAATATTTTCTAACATCTTGGCATTTTCAACGCCTAACATACTTTATTTCACCCTTAACACTTTTATCTTTACATGGCGCATATAGAGGTAGCAAGAGGACAAGCTTCAAACGCCTAGCAACATTCATCAACTTTACCTTATAGGCTTAGCATTTCCAACGCCTAGCAACACTCCCTCTTACTTTATCCTTTAGCGCATTTGAGAGGGTGTGTAATGTCCCCTTCTCAGCAGTGATCGTTTCTGTTGACCGTTGGCCTATTCCGGAGACCCGTAGGCTGTGCGGATGGTAAAATTAGGGTTTCCAGGTTTTGAGGTGGTTGTTGCTTGGAGTTTGGGTTTCTGACTGCGGATTCTTTCTGGGTTTTCAGAGAGCTTCGCAGTGGTGTGTTCAGTTTGGCATTCCGGGCAACTTCGCGAATTTACTATTTTTAGTAAATTCTATTTTTGGCAGTGGACAGTTTGGGGTCAGTTCAATTGGGCTTCTTCTGCAGTCGTTTCAGCTGGCACTTCAATTCTTGGCCTTGGGCGCATTTTTAGTGGAGAGATAAGTATTTTATTATAATATTATTATTTTAATATTATACCCCTTGGTCTAGCAGTGCAACTTTAAGTTGTTTTAAAAAGGGGACTTTGAGGGTCTTGGCGTCATAAGGAGATGAATTATAATTTTAAAATGTCAAATATTGAGACAAGTAATGTGGGACGCCCTTTTGAGAAGATTGTTTTATTTTAAAATAAGTGAAATGTTTATTGGTGATTTTGGACGCCATCTTTTGGAGGGAAAAGGTGAATTTAAAATTAGGGTTTTGGGCGCCCTCTGGAAGCTTCTAGATGTTCTCTCCCGTCTATATATTCAGGCCTCAGCTCTTCATTTGGTATCTTCTGTCTACTACACCGTTATGCTGCTGGATTGATTTCAGGCACTCGCTTCGAGGAAAGCACACCTCCTAGCATTGGCTCATCTTCTTGCTTGAAAGATAGCAACTAGTTGAGAGGTTAGATTGTATTTGGGTTGTTTTGGCATTGTAGTTGAGTTACTTGCATTTAGTTGATGTTATTCAAGCATTTTGCAGTGTTTCAGTGTTGCTGTTGTTGCATTGCTGTAGGCATGTTTTATTCATAATTCAAAAATACAAAAAGATTTCATTGTGGGTGTTGCATATTTCCATTAGTCATGCTTGGGCGCCACTTATTGCCAAGTTCTGTGATTTATAACAAGTGTGGGAATTTTAAGAAGAAATCGCCCTCCTCAAGAGGCCGTACCATTGTACCTTCATTGGGAATTGTGTAGAAATTAAATATCAGTACTTTGGGGTTGTTTTATGTCTCTAACTTGGGCGCCACCATCTTAGTTGTCATTTGCATCTATTTACTTGCAGTTTGAATGAGTAGTGTGAGGTTTGTGAGCATATTTTGGTGATACAGTGTTGCTGATAACAGAAAAAACAGTCCTAACTCTGTCATAGCAGCAAGCAGAAAATAATCACTCGAGTTGTGTGCAAGGAAAGCCATTGAGAAGACTTGGAATTATCATTCGATATTGTTGCAATTGTTGAAGGTTCTCTTATATAATGCTTAGTTGATGAATTTCTGATATTGTAAGCTGTACAGTAGTACTGTCAGCATCATTTAACATTTCCGCAATTTCTCTATGTTTGTACTTGCCCACTGAACAAGTGGAAGAGGCTGGCTTGCCGCCTATTTCTGTTTTGCATTGTAATTTCCTTAAGTCTCCACCAAATGGTCGCCTCTTATCCATCACGGATTGAGTAGCACATACTTGGTGTTGAGCTCTTTTCAGTATTGCAATAGATAGGGATCCTCTGACCGAATGCTCGTCGTTCACCGGCGCATCTCTGGTTAGAGTTCTTGTTCAGCATTTACTTTGAGATCCTCTGACCAATGCTCACACCTTGCCCGCATCGGGATCCTGGTGTACATTCTGGTTAGAGTTACTTTCTGCATCGTTTTGGTTTATGCTAACCTTAACGGGTGCATGTTGCATTGTAATCTTTTATGAAAAAACAAAAAAAAAATTGGTCCGGTTCATTACAGTGGTATCAGAGCCATGATTCTGCCAACCTGTGCCCAACAGTGATTCAGTGGTCAGATGAGTGACAGTGATTGCAGATACTTCACCAGAGGTCAGGCCAGAAGACAACAGATACAGCTTCCGTCAGTGCCAGAAGCAGATACTTTTTCAGAGGCCTTGAGAGAAACTGGAATAACAGTGGATACGGGTAAAACAGTTGAGAACATGTCAGATAATCTTAGGACAGCCATGGAAGAGAAGGATGCAAGGATGGAAAAGAAGTTTGATGGAATGATTGAGATGATGTCTCGATTACTTGCTAAAATGGATCAGCAAGCTACTCAGAACCATATTCCGAATCAAAACCATGCTACAGGAGAAAGCAGTGGTGTCAATGGAAACAACGGGCATAATGGAAACAATGGTAATGGAGGTAGTAGAACCATTGGACAGCATGATGCCATCTCTAGCGGATCAGCCTCTAGACCGCTCTTTCCTACATTCACTCCAAGAGAAGAACAACCAGTTGAAGCTCCCGTTCCCTTGGTAGACGATGCCCGACAAGCCTATATGGAGTATGCTACCCTACCCCCTGATCTTAGGAACCAATGGTCCTTTGATCAATTCTTGAATCAGAGGGACAGAAGACAAGGAAGAAGAGTTGATAACCGAGCTAATTGGGTTCCTAGAACTGATTTCCATCAAGCCTTAGGGAAGGTAACATTGGCTCACTTCGATGGAAGTGATACGTGTTCAGCAAGATCATGGGTTCAGAAGTTAGACAACTACCTTTCACTTCGTCCCATGCCAGAAGAAGATGCCATCAAGTTTGCAACACTCCATTTAGAAGGAGCTGCCCATGAGTGGTGGTACCATGGTTTGGTCACTCTTGGCCATAACCTTATTCGAACCTATGGAGAATTCACCAACAAGCTGATTGAAAGGTTCGACACTAAGGATCCTGAAGTAAGATTTCGCGAGCTTGCACAACTCAAACAGCATGGCTCCTTGGATTCTTACATTGCTGATTTCCAGAGGCTTTCCGTGATGGTGCCCAACATCACCGAAAGAAGATTGGTTGTTTTGTTTTCTGAAGGTTTGGTTGAACCCTTGAAAGGGTGGGTTAAGGCTTTCGATCCACCAAGTCTTGATGAGGCAATCAAGAAGGCTCGTAGTATGGAGTTATCAGCCCCTAGGCCTAAATTTCCGCCTAAGCCTTTTGGCCATAAGAGGGATAAGGATAAGAGACATTCTTCTAATCAGCACAAGAAGTTCCCACCTAAGTTGACTGAAGAGCAACGTGAGCAGCTCAGAAAGGAGGGCAAGTGTTACACATGTTTAGAGCCTTGGACTAAAGGCCATAGATGTCCTGGAAGAGGGCGTTATAACCAAATGGGAACCTATTCTGATTATGAATCAGCATCTGATATGTCTGATCAGCAGTCTTATTTTGGGGACAGCGAGGATGAAAGAGTCACAGAAGAGTCCGATCATGAACAAGGAGTTGGGGGCCCTATTGCCCAACTCTCTAGTTTCCAAAAGAACGAATCTTTCAAGGTTCGTGGTGGAGTTGGAGGCCATCGCATTGTTGCATTAATTGATACTGGTGCAACGCATAACTTCATCGATGAAGGTGTGGTTGCAAAGAGAGGTCTCAAAACTGAAGAATTCGAAGGCTTCAAAGTCATGGTGGCTGATGGGTTTCATATTTCCTGCACAAGAAGGGTTCCTAACATGTCCTTGCAGTTGGGAAACTATGAAGTCAAAGATGACTTCTATGTGGTTACTATTGGTGACACAGATGCAGTTTTGGGCATACAATGGTTACGCTCACTTGGTGAAATCTCTCTCAACCTACAAACAATGGAGCTCAAGTTCCAATCTGATGGCAAGAGAGTTGTTTTGAGAGGAATGTCTAATGGTGGTCCTCGTATAGTTTCTTTCAAAAGGATGGAAAGGCTGATTAGACATGACCAAGTGGAGTGGGCTGCAGAATGCATGGTTCTTCCTGTTAGTCCAGTTGAGACCAAGAGGGAATATCCTCCTGATATTCAATCAATACTCACCAAAAGGAGTAAGGTGTTTGCTGATCTACCACCCGGGCCACCACCAGAAAGAGGTGCTGAGCATGTTATTGAACTTAAGGAAGGGGCCAAACCAGTAATCACAACACCGTATAGATATCCTAAGAAGCAGAAGGATGAAATAGAGAAGAACATAAGAGAACTCCTGGAGATGGGCTTCATTCGCCCTAGCAAGAGTCCTTTTGCTTCAGCTGTAGTTCTTGTGAAGAAGGACGGCACCATCCGCATGTGTGTGGATTATCGTGCCTTGAATCAAAGCACAATAAAAAATCGGTATCCTATTCCTCGGATCGATGAGCTCATAGATGAGCTACATGGTGCTAAATTCTTCTCCAAAATTGATTTGAGATCGGGTTACTATCAAATCCGGATGAGGGGCTCAGATGTTGAGAAGACGGCATTCAGATGCCATTATGGTCACTTTGAGTTCCTAGTCATGCCCTTTGGCTTGACTAATGCTCCCGCAACCTTCCAGTCCTGCATGAACAGAGTTTTCCAGAAGCAGTTGAGGAAATTTGTGTTAATTTTCTTTGACGATATTCTCATCTTCAGCAAGACGTGGGAAGAACACCTCAAGCACTTGGAGGAAGTGCTTAGCATTCTTGAATCAGAGAGTTTGTTTGCAAAGGAGTCCAAATGTGAATTTGGAATGAAGGAGCTGCTCTACCTTGGCCATATCATCAGCGCTGAAGGGGTGAAGGTTGATCCAGAAAAGATCAAAGCTATAGTAGATTGGCCACCTCCAGAAAATCTAACTCATTTGAAGGGATTTTTGGGTCTTTGTGGCTTCTATAGAAGGTTCGTAAAGGGGTATTCTCAAAGTGCTGCTCCTCTTACTGACCTCACTAAAAAGGGGGCTTTCATGTGGTCAGAAAAAGCTCAAAGTGTGTTTGATAAATTCAAGAAAATCATGAGTTCTTGTCCTGTATTGGCCATACCAGATTTCTCCAAACCCTTCGAGTTACAGTGTGATGCATCAGGGGAAGGTATTGGGGCTGTTTTGATGCAAGAGAAGCATCCAATTGTATTTGAAAGCAGAAAATTAAGAGGGGTTGAAAGAACCTACTCTATCTATGACAAGGAAATGCTTGCTATCATGCATGCATTAGCCAAGTTCAGACAGTATCTAGTGGGGAGCAAATTCGTGGTCAAGACTGATCACAACAGTCTCAAGCACTTTATGCATCAGAAGGATTTGAATGAGAGACAGCAGAAGTGGGTGAGTAAGCTACAAGCTTACGATTTTGATATTGAGTATGTCAAAGGGAAGAATAACGTTGTGGCAGATGCTTTGTCTAGAAGGCCTCACTTGAGCTCATTGTGTGAGCTTAATGCTGATTGGAAGGAGTTGTTGCTTGCTGATTATGCCAAAAATCAGTTTGCAACCAGCGTTATTGAAGGTACTTTTCATGATGAAAGGTACAAGGTAGTTGATGGGTTGATCCACTACAAGGGAAGAATCTTCTTGGTGGCTGATTCTAAACTTAAGAAGAAGATTTTGGTGACTTTCCATGACAGTCCACTTGCTGGTCATCAAGGGTACTTCAAGACATACAAGCAGATTCGAGAGAGATTCTCTTGGAAGGGGTTGAAGGATGATGTTCAGCGTCACATCAAGGAGTGTAGTACTTGTCAAATGAATAAAAATGAGCACTCTCTTCCAGCTGGTCTACTGCAGCCACTTCCCATTCCAAATCAAAAATGGGAGAGTATCTCTATGGATTTCATCACCGGGTTGCCTAGGGCTCAAGGCAAAGACTGTATTTATGTTGTAGTGGACAGATTGACCAAATTCTCTCATTTCTTTGCCATCACAAGCACATTCACAGCAGCTCAAGTTGCAGATTTGTTCTTCCATGAAGTGTTTAGACTGCATGGGTTGCCTAAAAATATTGTGAGTGATAGGGACAGCAAGTTCCTAAGCACCTTTTGGCAGGAAATCTTTAGGATGAGTGGTACAGTGCTTACTCCAAGCACTAGCTATCACCCACAAACAGATGGTCAAACGGAGATTGTGAACAAATGGTTG
The DNA here is from genome assembly GCA_007258455.2 of Sequoia sempervirens. NCBI lineage: Eukaryota > Viridiplantae > Streptophyta > Pinopsida > Cupressales > Cupressaceae > Sequoia > Sequoia sempervirens. Next base: position 7,001 of record VDFB02354083.1, read on the forward strand.
GAGGGCTATCTCAGAAATTATGTCTCAGAACAGCAAAGAGCTTGGGTAAAATGGCTCCACTTGGGAGAATATTGCTACAATTCATCTTTCCACATGTCAATAAAGATGTCTCCATTCATGGCCCTCTATGGTTACGAGGCTCCAAACTTTGCAGAATTGGTGTTTGGCAATAGCAAAGCTCCTCAAGCCAAGGATTGGTTGCAGCAGAACCAAGATGTTTTGAAATCCTTAAAGGACAACCTTCAAATGGCACAAAATCAGCAAAAGATGTACGCTGATCAGCAGCGTGTTGAGCGCTCATTTGAGGTTGGTGACATGGTATATCTTCGGCTTCAGCCCTACAGACAGTCCACACTTAAGAAGAGTGGAGCCGAGAAGCTGAAACCACGCTTCTATGGACCATTCAAGGTTGTTAGGAAGGTTGGAGCGGTGGCCTATGAGTTGGAACTACCTTTGAGTAGTAAGGTCCACAATGTCTTTCATGTGTCTCGCCTCAAAAAGGCACTTGGACACAACGTTGTGGCTTCATCACAGTTACCTCCTTTGGATGAAGAAGGGCAGTTGACTTTGGTTCCAGAACAGATTATTGATTCCAGAGAGCGTTCCTTGAGGAGGAGAACAATCAAAGAGTATTTGGTAAAGTGGAAGAATTTACCATTGGAGGATGCTACTTGGGAGGATGAGGAGATTCTACAGCATCCAGACTTGCGATTGCTTGAGGGCAAGCAATCTTGGGGAGGGCGGACTGTAATGTCCCCTTCTCAGCAGTGATCGTTTCTGTTGACCGTTGGCCTATTCCGGAGACCCGTAGGCTGTGCGGATGGTAAAATTAGGGTTTCCAGTTTTGAGGTGGTTGTTGCTTGGAGTTTGGGTTTCTGACTGCGGATTCTTTCTGGGTTTTCAGAGAGCTTCGCAGTGGTGTGTTCAGTTTGGCATTCCGGGCAACTTCGCGAATTTACTATTTTTAGTAAATTCTATTTTTGGCAGTGGACAGTTTGGGGTCAGTTCAGTTGGGCTTCTTCTGCAGTCGTTTCAGCTGGCACTTCAATTCTTGGCCTTGGGCGCATTTTTAGTGGAGAGATAAGTATTTTATTATAATATTATTATTTTAATATTATACCCCTTGGTCTAGCAGTGCAACTTTAAGTTGTTTTAAAAAGGGGACTTTGAGGGTCTTGGCGTCATAAAGAGATGAATTATAATTTTAAAATGTCAAATATTGAGACAAGTAATGTGGGACGCCCTTTTGAGAAGATTGTTTTATTTTAAAATAAGTGAAATGTTTATTGGTGATTTTGGACGCCATCTTTTGGAGGGAAAAGGTGAATTTAAAATTAGGGTTTTGGGCGCCCTCTGGAAGCTTCTAGATGTTCTCTCCCGTCTATATATTCAGGCCTCAGCTCTTCATTTGGTATCTTCTGTCTACTACACCGTTATGCTGCTGGATTGATTTCAGGCACTCGCTTCGAGGAAAGCACACCTCCTAGCATTGGCTCATCTTCTTGCTTGAAAGATAGCAACTAGTTGAGAGGTTAGATTGTATTTGGGTTGTTTTGGCATTGTAGTTGAGTTACTTGCATTTAGTTGATGTTATTCAAGCATTTTGCAGTGTTTCAGTGTTGCTGTTGTTGCATTGCTGTAGGCATGTTTTATTCATAATTCAAAAATACAAAAAGATTTCATTGTGGGTGTTGCATATTTCCATTAGTCATGCTTGGGCGCCACTTATTGCCAAGTTCTGTGATTTATAAACAAGTGTGGGAATTTTAAGAAGAAATCGCCCTCCTCAAGAGGCCGTACCATTGTACCTTCATTGGGAATTGTGTAGAAATTAAATATCAGTACTTTGGGGTTGTTTTATGTCTCTAACTTGGGCGCCACCATCTTAGTTGTCATTTGCATCTATTTACTTGCAGTTTGAATGAGTAGTGTGAGGTTTGTGAGCATATTTTGGTGATACAGTGTTGCTGATAACAGAAAAAACAGTCCTAACTCTGTCATAGCAGCAAGCAAAAAATAATCACTCGAGTTGTGTGCAAGGGAAGCCATTGAGAAGACTTGGAATTATCATTCGATATTGTTGCAATTGTTGAAGGTTCTCTTATAATGTGCTTAGTTGATGAATTTCTGATATTGTAAGCTGTACAGTAGTACTGTCAGCATCATTTAACATTTCCGCAATTTCTCTATGTTTGTACTGCCCACTGAACAAGTGGAAGAGGCTGGCTTGCCGCCTATTTCTGTTTTGCATTGTAATTTCCTTAAGTCTCCACCACATGGTCGCCTCTTATCCATCACGGATTGAGTAGCACATACTTGGTGTTGAGCTCTTTCAGTATTGCAATAGATAGGGATCCTCTGACCGAATGCTCGTCGTTCACCGGCGCATCTCTGGTTAGAGTTCTTGTTCAGCATTTACTTTGAGATCCTCTGACCAATGCTCACACCTTGCCCGCATCGGGATCCTGGTGTACATTCTGGTTAGAGTTACTTTCTGCATCGTTTTGGTTTATGCTAACCTTAACGGGTGCATGTTGCATTGTAATCTTTATGAAAAAACAAAAAAAAATTGGTCCGGTTCATTACAGGGTGAGAGGGATTTCAAATATCCAATGTCAAACTTTGACTCTTTTCCCTTGCTAACTTTGGGCGCATTTTGCATGATGTGGAGGATAAAAAACATTGACCCCTTTGACCTTTTTCACTTTGGGCGCATTTCACCCCTTGAGAAGGATGGGCGCATTTAGCATAGGGTGGAGGATGAAAACTTTAAACGCCTCCAACAAGTGACTCTTCATCTTCCTTTGTTTTGTCCTCACATGGCTGCTTTGGGCGCATTTTGGCATGCTTGAAGGATGAACGCCTTTGACTTGTTGACTTTTATCACCTCTCCTTGAAGTGGGCGCATTTTGCTATAGGAGCAGGATGAAATTCGTTGACTTCTTTGACCCTTTCTTACCTTGGGCGCATTTTAGCCTAGGAGGTGGATTTTTATACTTAGAAAATTTTTCAACATGAGGCCTTGAGCTGGGCGCATTTTGCCATACGTGAAGGATGAAGTCCAACACTTAAACATTTTCTTGACTTCCAGCTTGATGAGGGCGCATTTTGCCTGGGGAGCAGGATGAACACTTGCCTTAGAATTTTTTTATGTTTCTACTCCACCAACTTGGGCGCATTTTGAGGTGGCAAGAGGATGAACTCAGACTTAGAGAAAAATTTTGCCTGCCACTACCTTGAGCTGGGCGCATTTTGGCATGAGAGCAGGATGAACTTTTCATGCCTTAGCTATTTTTTCTTCATTTTTGCCAGTTCTTCCATGCCTTACTATTTATAGTAAGTCCTTCAATTCTTGCATCTCTGAAGCTCAGAATGATTTGAAATTTTGAACGCTGGATCTCCATGACTTCATCAACCTGTCGACACTGCTATTCTGAGCTGACCTGCTAAAAATAGCATATTTCTGAAGGTGATTTGCTATAAATAGTAATTGCTTGCTTCTGATAGCTCCACTGCTCTGATTGACTTGAAATTTGAATGGGGCGCTCCTCACCGCGTGGCCTGTCTGTCGACATCAACGCATGCACCCGACTTGCTATTTTTAGCCTGTTTCCAAATTGACTTACTATAAATAGTAAGTGCTCTGTTTGACTTGAAATTTTACCAGCAGATAGCCTGAAGGATGCTGATTGCGATGGTTTACACCGGTTTTCGAAAATTTTGACTTTTAACCCCTCTTTTCAGGCCCCGAAGCTGGAAACCCTAATTTGTTCTGCATGCGTATCAAATGATCTCTGTTTGCTCTCGTTTCTGCTGCATTGCGATCAGCTCATGATTCTGAACTGCTGGGAAGCGGCTGCCGGGACGCACCTGCTAAAAATAGTAAGTTCCTTACTGAGTGATTATCTCTGTTTGCATGTCATACCACTGCGAAGCTCTCGAAAAACCCACCAGGAATCATCTGACATGCAAAAGAAACCCCGACATGCAAACCCTAAAATTAGCCTCGGAAGACTGAATTCTGAAAGTTGTCGTCTCGTTTTGCATGTTATACTCTCGCGAAGGTCTCAAAAAACCCATAAGGAATATCCAGACATGCAAGGGAGAACTCTGCATTTAAGCCCTGAAATTTGCTCCGGAAGCTGGATTGCTAAAAATAGAAAGTTGTCTGTTTTCGCTCAAATTTTGCCTGGGAGCAGCCTGATTTGCTCCGAATGCTGTGTGATTGTCGGAATCTCAAAACTGCTGACAGATTGCCTGTAATTGCACACTTACTAAAAATAGTAAGTACTCGAAATCTGATGAAAACTTGCTGAGAGCCTGCTGGAAACATGCTGATAACAATGTTAAGCTCAATTTTCAATTTATTCACTTCATTTGACCTCAGATTGACCAAAAGGATGGAAACCCTAATTTTCAGACTTGGCCAAATTTCACGTTTTAAGCTCAAAGGCGGAAACATCCCTCGAAAGGCAGATTAGAGAAAAGAGACAGACAGAGAGGTAGAGAGAGAAAAACCAAAGCCAAAAGACCAGAATGGAGCAAAAATTAGGGGTCCCCATTTTGAATGGGGCGATGTGTGAAAAGGTCACAGCAAACCCTTATTCTGAATCTCTCCTGTAGATCCGATGAAGCACAATGTTGACTCCTGGATGAAGCCAATCCACGAGGCAACCCTTCGGAAGATCTTTCACAACCTCAGTTATGCCAATTTGTTCCCAATGATCAATAAATGTAGAAATTGCAGAAACACTAGGTTTCTTCGTCTCCACAGCAAAGTTCTTCAAAATCAAATATGAAATCCTGGATGAATACAATAGCCTCGGTTGATCCCTTCTATAATTTCTCAAGAAGAAGTCAACCCATCTAGAAGCTTCTTCTCACTCAATTAAAATAATATTAAATGTGCATTTAGACTTTATAAAATAACTCCTTCAAGTGGGCACCCTTTTAATTAATCATTTAATGTGTTGTGAGTCATTGAATGGCCCCCTTTAGACATAAAGTTATAATATAACTTTATAATATACTTTTTAATGATTAATTATTATTAAAGTCGCCTTTAATAGTAATTAATTGACATAGCTTGCATATTACCCCTTATTTCGCCTTGCCAACTGAAAACTAGGATCAACACTGAACTCACCACATGTCCAAGTGCCTTACTATAAATAGAAACTCCGAACCCTCATGACCTGATGACTTACTATAATTAGTAAGTATGTGAAACTGAGTCCTGAATCACCACACGATGGCCAACTTGAACCAAACTCTGCTATGGAGGAAAAAGCAACCAGATAACTACCAAACCAGACCCTTTGAACAACTCCATTAGCCTACGAGGGTCAAATGATAGGCTAATCCTTCAAACTCTGATGCTTGCGAAAATGGGGACATTACAGGGGAGGCTGTGTAGAGGAGCGAAGATCAGGGGCTAACACTTATACATCGCAATGGGTGTTTGTTGATGGCCATTGGTGGACTGTTGCCACCCATTGTACAGAAGGAATGAGAGTCGGAGCTTGGAAAGGCAAGGGTTGGATCGCTCTTGGCTCCATTGGGAAGGGAGGTCTAAAGCGCCTCCCTCGTGGATCAAATCGAAGAGGTGGACTCAAAGCGTGAAAGGTCTCTTGCGAGAGCATGCAAGGCATAGGCGCAGCCCAAATTTAAATGATCGAAGGTGGTTTGAGGCTTCGAAAAAAAGGCGTGGGTGGTTCGGGGAGAAGCACAGCCCTAGGGAAAATGCATCAGAAAATTGGAGATCTGAGAAGCAGCCATAGGAGGTGAAAGAGCCAGTACATCAAGCTAGGTAGGAAAAACCCTCCCAATTGCCATCAAGGACAGTTGATGGTGAGCAATCTCGGCAAATTCCGAAAAAGAGGGGTGGCACGAAATCTAGGGCTCATTCTAGCACAGCAATAATCATACCTTCGAGGCTGACAGAAGCAAGGAGATCAAAGATGGAGGAATGCGCGGTCTTTGGGAAATGGTGGGGAGGAAAGTTCGCAAAGGATAAAATGCAATAGTGGTGGGAGGAAGTTTGGAAGGATGAGGTGAAAATCAAATTCTTGTAGAATGATTACATCCTCATAGAATGCTCATCGGTCTCAATCAAGGATGTGTTGTGACCTTTTTCACACATCGCCCCATTGCAAATGGGGACCCCCTAATTTTGGCTTTGCTTTTGGGTCATTTTGCCGTTGTCTCTCTTTTCTACTGTCTATCTCTCTGGGATGTGCCCGTCTAAATTGAAATTTTGGCCAAGTCCGAAAAATTAGGGTTTTGAATTTTCCGGCCAACCTGAAGTCAAATGAGGTGAATAAATTGAAAATTGAGACTAACACTGTTGTTAGTATGCTTCCAGCAGGTATCCACTGAAATTTCATCAGATTCTGCCAACTTTCTATTTTTAGTAAGTGTCGAATTGGGGTTGATTTTCTCGAGATTTTCACATTTTGACAACTTCATTACATTCTAAACACTTCAAGTTCATTTCTGACAAAATTTGAGCAAAAACGGACGACTTGCTATTTTTAGCAGTCCAGCTTCCAGAGCGAATTCCAAGGTCTATATGTTATATTTTCTGATGCATGTTCATAGATTCTTTCTGGGTTTTTCAAGACCTTCGCAGTGATATGACATGCAAAGCAGGATGACAACTTTCAACACTCAACCTTCGGAGGCCGATATTAGGGTTTGCATGAAGACTTTTTCAGCGCATGTCAGCATATTCTTTCTGGGTTTTCCAAGAGCTTCGCAATGGTGTAACATGCAAGCGAAATCGATCACTTTTCTGAAACTTACTATTTTTAGCCAATGCTTGCATGTTGAAGATTTTTTTGGGTTTTTCTGGGTTTTTCGAGATTTTTCGAGCAGTATGACATGCAAAATCATCCAGCAGCCGGACGGTCACTTTTTCAGCCACTTTTTATTTTTAGCAGGTACCACTCAGGCAATTGCCCAGCATTTCAAAACTATGAATTGATCATCATGCAACTGAAATGAGGTCAAACGGAGCTCATTTGAGGAACATGCAGAAAATTAGGGTTTCAAGCTTCGGGGCTAAAATGAGGAGTCAGACGACAAAGTGCCCTAAAACTGAAGTATCCACTACGATCAGCATCCCTCATGAAGTCTGCTGGCAAAATTTGAAGGCAATCGGAGAACTTGCTATTTTTAGTAAGATGTTCCAGACGCAGGCTATAAATAGAAAGTCAATCTCAGGTGTCGACGCTGACAGGCAAGTTCACCAACGAGGAGCACGCTGTCCAAATTTCAAGTCAAACGGAGCTAAGGAAGCCTCAGAAACAAGCACTTACTATAAATAGTAAGTCACTCCAGAAACATGCTATAAATAGCAGGTCACCATGAGGTCTCAGTAGGTACAGGTCAAGTAAGTGATGAAGACCCTATGGTGCGAATTTCAGATCAAACGGAGTTGCAGAGAATGAGGAATCAGACACTTGCTATTTTTAGCAGGCTTGGGCAGAGAAATTAGGGTTTCCTAAGTTCAAGGGCAGAACACAAAAGTCAAGCAAAAGCGGCATTCAGTCACAATCAACACTCTTCAAGCAATCAACACGCAAAATTTGAAGACTTTCTGAGTAGTTGCTATTTTTAGCAGGTTGCTAAAAATAGCAGGTGCATGCAGATATTAGGGCCCGACAGCTCAACCACATCTTGAGATTCGAAACAAAGCAAAATCCAGCCTTTTTGGAACTTGGAATTAGCTTGAAGTGCAAAATTGAAAAACTTACTAAAAATAGCAAATTAGGGTTAGCATGATCAAGTCACCCTAAATCAGGCAAGGAGCATAAAATTCCCTGAAATTGATAAATTTTCAAGTCCAGCCGGTGAAGAACGCCTTTAAAAGCCGAAGGTCTGTGGAAATTCTCTAAGCACTTGAACTACTGAAGTTCACAGGTCAAATCCGCCTTGAGAAGCTGAAAATGGGTAAAATCCTTCTAAGTGTTGATAAATTAAAAGCTCCCATGGTGAAATGCGCCCTTGACTTGTGGGAGTTTGAAAAATGGTCAAAAGTTGAAGCACAACCTACTAAATGCGCCCTAGGCAAGAAGGTGACCTGAGAATTTTCTAAGTGTTTCAAAGTGGAAGCTCACAGGCCTAAATGCGCCCAAGCTTGAGAAGATATGACACGAAATTTGTTCAAGACTACTAAACTGGAAGTAGATGACCCCAGATGCGCCCTAGCCTAAGGAGAAGAAGGTGAAAATTTACTAAGTGTTACAAATTTGAAGTACCACCTGTCAAATGCGCCTTGACTTGTGGAAGGTTGAGGGAGAATTGTCTAAGGCATTCAAATTTGAAGACCACCCTCCTGTTTGCGCCCAAGGTCATGGGAAGAGTATAAAATATTCTAAGGCTTTTGAACTCAAAGCACAGGGTCTAAAATGCACCCCTCATGAAAGGAGGTGCAAGAAAAAAATTCTAAGTCATGAAAAATGAAAGCTTAGGGGTGGAATTGCGCCCAAGACAAGAAGGAGGTGATTGTAAAATGCTAAGTGTTTGAAAACTAGAAGCTTGACTAGGTAAATGCGCCTTCACTTGGAAGTGGAGGTGAAATTTTACTTAGGCATTAAAACTTGATGCTCACCTTGGGAAATGCGCCTCAAGCTGGAGTGGAGGAGGTAAAATCTTCTAAGTGTTGATAAAGTGAAAACCTCAAAGTGCCAGATGCACCTAACTTTGAAGAGGACTCCAAAAAAATTTCTAAGGCAAGAAAATTTGAAGAAGGACCCTCCATATGCGCCTGGGAAGAGAAGAGGAACTTGAAAATTTTCTAAGTTTCACAAAATGGAAGTAGGCCATGGTAAATGCGCCCAAGAACTTAAATGAGGAGAGAGGACTTCAAAATTGGACTAAGTCATCAAATTGGGAGCACAGAGGGTAAAATGCGCCCAGCTAAGAGAGGAGGTTTTGAAAAATATTCTAAGGCAAAAGGATCATCCTGCTCCCATGGCAATATGCGCCCATAGTCAACAAGGTCAAAGCTGGGCGTTGAAAAGTTTACTCCACCTCCCATGCTTGAAGGCGCCCAAGTTAGATGAATGAGGGGAATTTTGAGTAAGTCATTAAAAGTGGAAGTACTACCTGTGAAATGCGCCCATTCCCCCAAGGAAGGTGTTCAAAATATTCTAAGTGCTCAAGATTGGATGCTCACCCTTCAAAATGCGCCTAAGATGCATGAAGACAAAGAATCAAGGCGTCCAAATAAAGCATTGACATGCAAAATACAAGGCGTCCAAGGCATGAAGTGGGTCCCTTTGATCAAAGCTAGCAAATATTTTAAGTATCTAAAATTTGAAATTTGTCCTCCTCTACATGCAATTTGCGCCCCTCCTCTTGCCTATATGATATGCGCCATGTAAAGGGTGAGTGTGGAATGAAAAGTAATAAACAGGGTGAAATTTCTAAGTGTTGGATATCCTTCACCATGTGTAAAATGCGCTCAAGGTTGGATGTGTAAAGGGTGAAATTAGCTAAAGCGTGGCTGGTAATTTCTTCCAAGTGTGAGGTGCGCCTAAGGGTGGAGATAATATGCTAGGTGTTGGAATTTTAAAATGAAAGATATCTCTCATAAAATATGAAATGCGCCCAGGGCATCCAAGGAGAAAATTTTTCTAAGTGAATCAAAACAATAAAATTTTCTCATCACAGGAAGATGATTTGAAGATCAAATAAAAATTTCCTAAGGCAATCTAAATATTTTTTTTTCCAAGTATTATCAAATTTCCACCTCCCTAGAGGAAAACCACGCCTGGACTTGGAAGTATGAAATTTGGATGAAATTGCCAGAGATGAAGCCAGTGGATGCCAGTTTCATAGGGTCAATAAAAAAACTCAAGTCAGAGCAACAAAAATATTCACAGGAATGAAGAAATGGATTAAATTTGATGAAAATTATTTTTCTAAGGTCCAAAAACGCAAAAAAATTAAATGAACCCGTTCGTTGCATACCCATGGATTCAACGCGTTCTGAGAGAAATTTTCTTCTGGGTATTTAAGATTATCAATGAGGAGTTGATGTTAAAGTCTTATGTGCTTCGCTGCGGCATTCAAGATGAAGATTTTTGATGGGCACCAAGTTGATGAATTTTCCTAAGGGGGATTTAAAAATTTTCTAAGGCAAAAATGAAGAAAATGTGTTTTCAAGGTGAAATCCTCCAGACGATGAATTTGAAAGGAACTGCCTAGGTGAATTTGCTCAAATTCTTCGTGAAGATGGTCTTCTTGAGCCAGGGATGAATAAAATCAAAGTTGTCAGAGCTCCAGCAAGTGAAGTGAATTCCTTGAAGAAGATGCAGTTGAAGTTAACACCTTCAAAGGATGATCTTAAAAGTACATCTTTGTACGCCCTTGACAAGATGGGTTGAAAACTTGGCTAAGGCATGAAGAATTTGAACGCGAAGTTGGCTAAGGAAAAACGAGGAGCCCTTGAAGATCAAAGCGTGAAAATCAGGTAAGGTGAATTTATATTATGATGTGTTCTAATGCTCTTCTCCTTGCTTGTTTTGCAGGAGGAACATCGAGGCCAGATCACGATGACTTGAAGTGGTGAAACACGATGATATTACAACCTTCGCAGGAAGATAAAGTTATGAGTTTCACATGAAGGAAGAAAAGTCGCGAAAGTTGGCTAAGTGACAAAGAAGGAGCATTTTCAAAACTCAAGATGGAGAAAAGAGTGGAAGTTCGAGCAAGGTCAAAGAACAATGTCAAGAAGAAGATCAGGAGCAACTGAACTCCAAATTCTATCAAATTTTATTATCTGAGGAAGCGATCTTAGAGACTCTTTTACCCTCCTCCAAGCGATCAACAGAATTGGCTAAACGTGAAGATCAAGAACAATGTGAACGCGTTTCGAGACGGGAATCTTCTAGAGGATGGTGGCCATTAATGGCTCATTTATTACCCCACTCCTCTTAGTGGCGGTTTTTAGGGCAAATCTTGTTTAGGGCTGAGGTGGCACGATCTGGGCCATCCAGTCGATTGTAATCTGAGCCGTCTGTTGGACTTGGCCAGCTATATAAAGGGGGAGTCCCCCTCATTTGGTTTTTCAGTAGACATTCATGAGACAGTAGAATTAGAGTAGAAGTTAGAATAGAGAGACAACTTAGAAGTAGATTGATAGTGTAGTTGGAGGAGAAGGAAAGTTTTCCTTTGAAAACTTTTGTAAGAGATTGTCGTGTAAAACTTTCATAATAAAAGATCTTTTCATTGATGGTGAAATTTGTCTTTGTTATGGATAGCTAGCGAGGTTTCTTCATCCCTTCTACTTCAAGTAGCATAAAGTAGAATAAATTTCATTTCATGCAAGTAGATGTTAATTGTGGAATGTGGTGTTTGATCTAAGCAACTTCGTCTATCCATACCACCTGCGTGTTTTGCCGATGGTGAATGCCTTGTGTGGTCATCAACTGAATATCATGTACTTAACTTCAATCACGCTTTGAATACCGTGGCGCGCCGCTGTGATGGTATCTTTATGTCATGGTGGTTTGCCCATCTTGAATATGTCCCCGGAAGATTTGCACCCACTGCGGGAAGCTGTTCGATGCAAAAGCTTGCTCTGCTAGAAGTTTGTTGAAGTTGAGCCCCATATCTCACTTCTTTAGAGTAGATTATTAGAGCCTTCTTAACCCTGCACCATTTCAATTCAATAATTTCTGATTAAAATAGGAAACCCACGCTTCATAGACAAATCTTTCGAGCATTTGAATTCCTTTCTCAGCTGCCGAACAATTTCGTAAGTCCCCTTGAAATACCAGCAAATCACATCGAGCCAACTGAGCCTATTCACAATTAAAAGAAATCCTTGGAGTTGAACGAAACTTTCTTTTGCAATCTTAGCATGGAATACTTTGATCAAGAGAGTAATAGGTAAGCCGCTACTAATTTTATTCTCACATGCTGGTGCGGCTGAATGAAAACACATCGTAACGTGGATGCAATCATGGGGAGGAAAGAGTTGATGTTTCAAGGGAAGGGTTTTCATTTCGTGTCTTGGCAGCGCAACTTTGTCCCAGAAGATTACACCCCAGACAAAATGATGGTGTGGGTAAGCCATCAGATCTACCATCTAAATTGTGGAGTTTGAAGCCTTGGAATTGGCTACTGAGAATCCTGGGGAGAATGTATGTGGATGAGGCAGTGCTTTGCAACAATGATGGTAGGATGCGAGTGTGCGTTGAAGTGTCTCCTTGGAACCATATAGAAGAAATGCTGGAATTAATTCACGCAGAGGGTCAACATTGCCAGAACTTGGTTTGGGAATTTTCGGAAGAGCGACTTGTTCTGGGAAAGCAATAACCCAGACCTCAAAGGCAAGGGTTTCATGAATCAAGGAGAAGGAACCTCGGGTACAGGCTTGGGCAGATCATTGCGAAAGGAGAATGTATCTTTAGACAAGGTCCCTAAGGTTCCCCAAAAAGGTTTGTGGAGGGCATCCGAGGAGGTGCAAAAGGTGGATCTAAGTATGGTAGTTTATGGGGAGAAGGAGTCCCAAGTAAGGGATTGGGAAACTATTTTGGAAGTGGGGAATGAACTTCGAGCAATGGAAGCAAAGTCTTCAAAAGCCCTTGCAGATCATTGTCCAACCACTGACTGTGTAGAGTTGGAAGAATTGGGATACGAGGCTAACAATCTACAGATTGTGCCTACGATTGACATGAAATGGAATATATTGGGATCGGAGGATGAAGGGATGCAAGCGGTCAATAATGAGGAAAGGGAAGGCTCAGAACTAGTGAAAGGGTCAAGCGAAGCTGAGGATGGCGAGGTTCAGTAGGAAGGTAAGAGACTGGTGACTCTAAAGGAAAGCTTGGGGTGCAAACCATCAATGGCGATAAAGCAACCCAGACAGGTGACAAGAAGAAAGGGGCGTGACAAAGGAAGAAAAAGGCCGGATGGGGAGTCAGAGGGGCAACACAAAAATTACAATGCTTCTTAGATCAGGGAAGGGCGTTACCCTTCCCGAGGGGCAATGAGGGCCATAAGCTGGAATGTTAGGAGCTTAAATGCCCCTAACAAGCAACGTCTGTTCAAGCACTTTTTAGCTAGGTCAGAAGCAGATTTGGTGTTAATTCAAGAATTGAAGTTGGGGAAAGTGAGGTGGAAATTCTCAAGCTGAAGTGCAAGTCTTGGAAGGTGTCTTTTGTTGAGGCTCGGTGGGCGTCAGGTGGACTTCTCACCATTTCAAAACCACAAGCTGTATGCGTAGAGATCGCAACAAATCAATTCTGGATGGCCAGCAAGGTGAAGAGCTATAAGGCAAATCTCTCCTTTGTTCTGATCAATGTGTATGGTCCAACCTTGAGTCAAAAGATGAAGGGGGTGTGGTCGGAAATTGAGTCCTTCATGCAGATACAGCAAGGACTACCCTACATCTTGGGTGGGGACTTTAATGCACTCCTACGGAGCAGTGACAAGAAGGGCGGCTTGCATTCAAGGTCTCAATCCCAAGTGGATTTTCAGGATTTGATCGCAAGGAATGCACTGATGGAAATACCAATGCTAGAAGAAACTTTCACATGGACAAACCGCAGATTGGGCTTTAGCAACATAGCGAAGCAACTGGACAGGTTCTTCTTTAGTGGTGATTTGGGCAGTTTCCCTTTCTCCTTCGATTGTAGCATTGTGCCCCAATTAGGATCGGATCATTTTCCAATCAAGTTCGAGATTATGGGGGACAAGAGTGTTGTGATGTCCATTTAGATTTGAAAAAATTTGGTTCTCGGATCCTGGGTTTCTCTCTTTACTAGAAGGATGGTGGACAAGCGATCAGCCAGAAGGGAACAAGCTTTTCTATGTAGTCAAAAAACTGAAGCTATTGAAACAAAAAATAAAGAAGTGGAACAAAGAAAATTTCGGGAATATTTTTGAAGAAAAAGAAAGGTTAGAGGGCGAGCTGGCCAAGGTAAATGATGCTCTAATCTCAAACGGAATGAATGAAGAATTGTTTGTTAAAGAGGAGTTGTTATGAAGTTTGGAGGAGCAGTTGGCGAAGGAGGAGATTTTTTGGCGACAGAAATCCAGGGAGCTTTGGGTGAAGGAAGGTGATAGGAACACTAAGTTCTTTCATAACTCCACAAGGTTGAGGCAGGAGATCAACAAGATAGTGAGTCTTGGGAGGAATCATGGTGTACTAGTTGAAGGGGCTGAGGCGATCTCGGTGGATGCAATGGAACAATTGGGAGGGCTCAAACTTGGCAGCACAAGACTCCCTCCTCAGGAATATCCCTAGTTTGGTATCAAGGGAGCAGAATCAAGCATTACAACGCCCTTTTTCATCGGAAGAAATAAAAGCAGCAACATTCCAACTGCATCCTGACAAAGCGCCTGGCCCAGACGGCTTTCTTGTGCTCTTTTTTCAAAAATGCTAGGGCTTTCTAGGAAGCAAGATCACGGAGGCTTTGGAGGAGGCTAGGGCTTTTGGCAGCCTTTTGAAGGAGGTGAACAACACTTTCCTCGCCCTAATCCCAAAGAAGGACAAATCGAGCTCCCTAGAGGAATTTCGTCCAATAGCTCTATGTAACACACTCTACAAGATCCTCACGAAGGCAACGACAAATCGTCTAAAAGGCATCATACCAAGACTAGTTGCTGAGGAGCAAACAG